>JAOTOM010005067.1:0-117500 GCA_034440615.1 Ashinkailepas kermadecensis
TCTGACGAAACTTACGCCCTACGACATCATATGCACGAGTTACGAGAAATAAACATACGGGACAAAACGAGAAATAAACAGTTACGAGGAAAAAGCGAGGGATCGTTAAAGTCACGTTACTTTCTGCATCATGATCACCCGACTTCTTTCTTTAGTAGCCTTGAATCACATCACCCCTTGCTCCCTCATTGTTGTCTTCGCTGAGTTAATAAATGCAACTACTTCCATGCTTTTTAGCAAAGGTGCAAATTGTTTCCCATCTGAGATGGTCTGAGGTCCAATATCTTGTGAAATTGGCCTATTTATAAATCAGACAAATACAAAGGTGGGGCCAAAGTGTTGGCTCCCCTCGCGACCAAAGGGGGGCCATGGCCACGTTGGCCCTCTGATCCGCCCCTGTGCAGCGTAGCCTGCCTGTGTTGTAACCATCCATTGAGCTATGACATCTACGCAGAAATGATAATACAATCGTCATATGCCTTCGGTTTAGAGATTTTTCCCTAATTTAAAATTATTTTCGTTTCGTCCATCTTTGTGCATTGTGCATGTTTGCCAACCACAGGATATGTGCGTCACTTCTGTTTACAAAAGTTAAAATATGGTTAATCAACGTGACTTGTATTCAAGATTATGCAGCACCGCACTGAGCATTGTTAATAATTTTGTCAGAATAACCTTCGACCTTTTACTCATAATAACTGAAAGATAAATGAGTCCAAATTGAACTGTATATTTCGACGTCGTGTCTTTTTCAACAGTGACAGTTTGAGGGTGAGAAAACAAGCACAAAATGACGTGGAGCGTGTCACAGCATGCACTCTATAAATTAACGATCTCACAGCCAGTGGAATCCGATTGACATGACCTGATTTTAATACATAATATGTTAATATATAAAAAAACACTTTATGTGCTAGACATGGGTACTATATAAAGAAACAGAAAACATTTGTCACATCATATACCTACTCACTCCACTGCGCTGAATAATACCTATCGGCTACGACAAATACGATCTTAACGTGGAGTTATGTGTTTTGATGTGCTCTGTAGCCTGTGTTTCTGGTGTCTGTACATCGGTGTTTGGTGCTGACGGTGTAGTCGGTATGGGACCGGTGGCAACAGAGTCCAAGAAGATGTCTGGGTGTTAAGTGTTGGTCTACGATTTCTAATTTCCAGTGATTCAACTATTTTTAGCTCCGCAACGTCTTTACATGTGCTTAACATTTTTATCCTGAAAGAAGCTGAGGTTATGGGTGTCTCCATGACTCTGGCATGTGTGGTCTCCTAATGGTGTGTTTGGTGTCCTATTTTTGGCGTCTTAAGTGTTCGTGGAAGCGCTCCCTGACGCTGCGTTTGGTCCCTCCAATGTACGTTGATTCATATTTCCCTGTTGACATAGTATGCACGTTATGACATATACGACATAAATGGCACTTTCCTTCTAAGCCTGCATGACACGTGTGGCGGTGCCTCTGTCCCCCGGACATGGTGGAGGGCACAGGGCAGACCTGGTGACGATGTCACCGAGCGTGCTCCCACACTGCCATGCAACTCTCAAGGGCAAGCCCGATGATTTTACGACGGAATGAACTCTTCTGGTTAGCGTGTCGTCTACGAAAGGTAAATAAATGTAGGTTAGTCTATCATTTTTGTCTGCCTGCAGTAATTTTCTACCAGGGTTTGAGATACTTTGCGAACCGTGTTTAGACTGTACTTGAAATTTAGTGCGTTGAATCAGTCTATGTGGATAGCCATTGTCTAGAAAGAGGCGCTCTATTTTAACCATTCCCCTTTCCCGTCCAGTTCGAGTTGATCCTAGTCGATAAGCCCTAAGCATTTGTGAGTACAAAACAGATCTTTTCGTCTCTATTGGGTGAGCCGACGAGTAAGGGAGGATGATATTTGTAGCCATCGGTTTAACGTATAATTATGTGTTGAAGTACCCTGTGCTTTGCACTGTCAGTAGGGCATCCAAGAAAGGTATTTGCCCAGAAGGCGACTGATCGGTTCTTTCACAGCTAAATTTCAAGGATGGATGGAAATTGTTAATGCGTTTGAGAAACCCGTCCAAAGCCTGCGATCCAAATGTAAAAATACCAATGATATCGTCGATGTACCTCATGTACGTCACCGGTTGTTGGTTTGGTGGAATCCGATCATGTCAATCGGATTACACTGGCTGTGAGATCGTTAATTTATAGAGCGCATGCTGTGACACGCTCCACGTCATTTTGTACTTGTTTTCTCACCCTCAAACTGTCACTGTTGAAAAAGACACGACGTCGAAATATACAGTTCAATTTGGACTCATTTATCTTTCAGTTATTATGAGTAAAAGGTCGAAGGTTATTCTGACAATATGACTTGTATTCGTTTGATTCCCTAGGTCACGTGCGACTTGCAGCATTAATGTTATGGACTCAAATATGCAAAGCCAATCATGCACTGCGTCCATTCAGCAACGTTGGTTGATATTCATGTGACCTCAAGCATGTGACCTCAAGCACTTATCCTCCTTATATGCAAAGCACATTTGCTGTCGCTTGCACAAGCAATGTTACAATGTACTGTAGGGGTGGCGGCTCTGCCGTCGGTGGGGTGTGGGGGTGGTGGCTTCGGTGGTTTGGCGGGTGTGATGGGTGAGGTGTGTGTGGTTGGGTGCAATGTATTAGGGGTGTGTGAAAAGTAATTCACTTGGGCTGACTCTTGATTTTAGACTGGGCTAATTATCTCCTTTGCTGATTGTGCCTTTGTCGGGGGGTGCGTTGTGCTGTGTTTCCCCGCCACCTCCACCACACATTCCCCAAACCCCAGCCGGCTGGATGATGTTTGAGCTACCGTCCCTAACACGAATTTATATGTGTGCGAGTCAAAGTTTTGGGAACATCATATAGGTAAATGAGTGCGTCTAGCCAAATTAGAAAGATTACGTTGTATTTAGAAAAGTAATGATAAGGCAATTTGCCCTTGGTTACAATGAAATGTTCCTAGATGGGACTTTTGGATGCTAATAGTAGTATAATTTTGTACAATGTACCGCACGAAATAGGTGCCTGTGATTGAGCCCCAAGTGACTTCCGCTGGTCCTTAAAGCTACCTAAAGCACGTTCATTCTCCTCATTCACTTCACATTCGCTCGTCTCATTCATTCTATCCTTATTAATTAATGAAGTACTTGGTGCCCAAATTTTGCTCCCCCCTCTCAGCGGTACACAAACACATATATCGACGGATCATTGCTCTATTTTTTGAAGGTAGGCTGGCCGAATATGTAAATATTCCACTGCCATCAAAGCTGGCCTCGCCATTGTTGACAGTGTTCCTCGCCTGGATGAAGGCTTAATGCTACGAGGGGGGCTCATCGTACTGGCTCCGAGGGCTTATACAAGTGCTCTGGTATCTTTGACTGACATACCCTAGTTTTTAATGAAAGGTCGGTGCCGCGCCGGGCCTTATCCGCCGTATACTGATACTGTGCGACCAGGTGAACGTGCTCACGAGCGGGCACGGATCCCTACCACGTTGGGCACGTCCCCTGGCCGTCTTTATAACCTAGCCTGCCCTACCCTTTCAGCCTCGGGGCTTATGGCACGCGAAATCCGTCCGACCTTCCCCCCGAAGGCTACACGGTTCCGTGCCGAAACGTATAGCGAACGGGGGGCGGACTCACGACCTTGCAGTGTTTTGCTTTAACCTAGTGTTTGGCGCCAAACTCGACGGACGCAAGGTGGGGCTCGACAGCCCATCCGACCTTGCATACTGTGCCCGCCCCCAGCTGCGCTACTGGATCACAGAAGCCAGCGGGCTTTTTGCAGTCAAAGAACCAGAGCATGTGCTTAATGCCCCCAAAGTACACGGTCATCGCACCCCTTCTCGCAATTGGACATCCTCCAAACGCAGATCATATATATTTATATAAACAACATTAATATCTAGTCAAGTTAAAAACTGGCTTTCACACTCATTACCCTGACCCGGGAACGTTTAGTCCATAAGAGGACGGCTGGCAGGTCGACTCCTCGCTTATATGGGGATGTACTTTATATGGCATTATTGTTCCTGCTCCGCCGCTGTTCCCGTCCATTACTGCCGACTGCTGCCAAATAATTTATATCATTAATCTAGTATATTTAAATTTCCATACGCCGCATCTCATTACACCCACGCGTTTCTTACACACACACACACACTACTCGCCATCTCAATCCTTGCACGCGACACACTCCCTCCGCGACACACTTCCTCCGCGATACACTCCCTCCGCGACACACTTCCTCCGCGACACACTCCCTCCGCGACACACTTCCTCCGCGACACACTCCCTCCGCGTCACACTCCCTCCGCGACACACTCCATCCGCGACACACTCCCTCCGATACACACTTCCTCCGCGTCACACTCCCTCCGAGACACACTCCCTCCGCGACACACTCCATCCGTGACACACTTCCTCCGTGACACACCTCCTCCGCGACACACTCCCTCCGTGACACACTCCGTCCGCGACACACTTCCTCCGCGACACACTCCCTCCGCGTCACACTCCATCCGTGACACACTTCCTCCGTGACACACTTCCTCCGTGACACACTCCCTCCGCGACACACTCCCTCCGCGACACACTCCCTCCCCAACACACTTCCTCCGTGACACACTTCCTCCGTGACACACTTCCTCCGCGACACACTCCCTCCGTGACACACTCCCTCCGTGACACACTCCCTCCGCGACACACTTCCTCCGCGACACACTCCCTCCGTGACACACTCCCTCCCCACCCTGAATTTATCCTATTTGGTCCCCCCCCCCATAAAACAGGTCACCCCTTTCAGTAAGTGAATGACGTGGAGGAGACAGAAGCTGGGTATAGAACTTAGGTTGGTTCGGAAAGGTTTGGAAAAGAGGAAGACATGTCAGGCGTATGACACTCACATGCCCGATGGTCGTCGCCCTCCAGCCGTCGTCACTCTCCGCCGTCCGGCACTTCAATTCACGTCTGCCTCCATTTAAGTGAGTGTGAGAGTCCGTGAGAGTGATAGAGAGATCTTGAGCGAGAGAGACCGTCCGAGAACGAGAGTCCGAGAGAGATTGTCCTCCTCCTCCTTCCGTGTCCTTCTTTCTGACTGCCAAATTTTTCTCAATTCCTTTGCTCCGCCTTTTCTAATTTTCAGCCACTCCCAGGGCTCCGGATTGGGGTCTGCCTCTTGATTGGTGGGAGTGCTTTTTTTTTGGTCCCCTTAGGCAGTGTGCGTGGCGAAGCCGCCTGGGGAGGTTTTCACCGGGACTGGCTCACAGCTGGCCGGGAACCCTTCGGTTGTTTTCGTCCAGACGGGAGGCTGATGGCTTTGTTTATTTCATGCCGCCTTTGAAGACGACACGTACCGAGAGTCGGTCCGGCGGTGTTTGAAGGCAATATGAGAGGGGAGGGAAAAGGTAGCCGAGATCTGGCCGGGCGTCTGGCGGCCTGGTCGGCTGGGAAAATGTTGAAATTTGCATGCCGAAAAAAATGTAAGCTTCCTTACAGTACAATGTACAAGCAATGTTACAAGCAATGTTTGTCAGAGTCCTCCCGGTGGTTCGTGTCGGCCGGAATAGTATCGAGATGTCGAAGTTTTGCTGAAGTAGTACAGAGTAGCGCTCTGTTTTAATCCGCAAAACATTCATCGGCTTTGTTGCTCATCTTTTCCTTTGGCGAAACCAGGAAACGTGGATACCAGCCATTATTGATATCTCTATCTACCCCACCCCTTGCACCAGTCATGTGGTCAAGTCCATGCCCCTTCATTCTCGTACGTTCAAGCCTGCTCCGCCTGGCTCAGCTTTACCCAGCTCTGCCTCTTCCAAGAAAATATTAATAAAAAGTTCCGCCCCTTGCACACATCATCTCCATGAGCGTCACTATTCCTCATGTCACACAGTGGACAAATTGTGACATAGCCAAAAGTCGGGGACGGACCCAGAACCCTGGTTTTGGACCGATTTCGGAGGGGCAAGTAAAAAAAGAATCTCCAATTTCGAAAACTCTGGAGTTGAGCAGCTATCATCCACCGGGTCTCCTTAAAACATTTATGTTATAACATGTTTTATTTTTCGAGAAAATGGCACCTTGGTGCCAAATTTCCGCCAAAATCCGCATCTTGTTGGGGGAGTGACGCCCGTGCCGCTCCTTGGATCCGCCAGTGCGGAAGATGTGCAGCTTGTGATCTGTTTGGGGGGGGGGGGGGGTAATAGCCCCCGTTCCTCCCCTTAGATACGCCAGTGCGGAAGATGCAACCTGTGAGCTGAGCTGAAGCCGGGCAGCGCTGCTGCCGTTGCCGGCTACCGCCAACATGTCTAGTTCTGTATGTGGCCTACATCTCGCTCTTCATCTTTGCCGCCAACACCTCCGCCCGCCCGCCACTTCTGCCCGCAACTGCCAACAGAAACGTAGGAACACTGGTGAAAAGTAGAGGGGTCAGCGTAGTTTTGTCAAATTATGTGGGATGGATCCCACCACCCATCAGCTACAGAGGATCTCAGAAACGGTGGCACCCACAGACAAAAAAAAGATGCCTCCGAACCCATCCCCCGGCTGGGAGAAAGTTACGATTTAACTCTTGCGATTTAAGAAGGGAATGTGGTTGGATACCACATGAAGTCAGTTTTCCCACTACCTGACTGGAAAACGGTGCGGTAGCGCGGTGCAATTGGGTAGTACTGTACATTTCTGGTACATGTTGCCTATGTTTTGCGGGAATAAAAGTAAGTTAGGTGACGTCGATCACCGAGTTACTACGTCATTAATTTAGGAATGTTTTGTTTAAATCTGTCAATTTCATTTTTCATATGTTCAAATCTGTTAATTCAACTGTCTGTTTAAGTACAGTTAATATGCTCAGGTAATGGACAAATTTCATATCCTTGCTAATTTGTAGTTCACGCCATTTTATATGGTGTCTTCTCGAGGTCAACCCAGGTCGTTGGCATCGATCATGATAATGTATGTCATTGTCGACAAAGCATGCATTCTATGATATTCGAAGACTTGACTTCGGATTCATAGACCGCATGCAACCTATGCAAATTAAAGAAGCCATTGCCAGGTTTTGCAAGCCATCACAAATCACGCTTTGTCTGAATTACGAGGGTGTAGCCTACCTTGGCCGTATACGCATGCAAGTTGTAAGATGAAATGACATGTCGATCAATGCATAACCCAAACTACACACGCGCATTCAGTTCGTAGCTCTGTCTCCAATGAATGTGAATATGTGAATTTGCGAATTTCGCATAATTTCGGAACTTTGAATTCGGATTTACCCTAGACGGTAACTGGTCGACCAAGTGTTTCTTTTTTAGTTGAGTACAGTCGGGCTTCCCTACAGAAGACGCGTTTATTGTTATACCGCGGTTCTACCTCAGTTGATGACGATTTGACGTGATAACTAGCCGCATGTGAAAGAACCTGTTAAATGCCGTGATAGGAAAGGTTTGCAAGCATATATATATATATATATATATATATATATATATATATATATATATATATATATATATATATATATATATATATATATATATATATATATATAATTATACATATATATAAATATATATATATATATATATATATATATATATATATATATATATATATATATATATATATATATATATATAATTATACATATATATAAATATATATATATATATATATATATATATATATATATATATATATATATATATATATATATATATATATATATATATATATATATATATATATATATATATATATATATTTATATACATATATATATATATATATACATATATATATATAGTTAGATACATATATATATATATATACATATATATATATACACCTACATACATACATACATATATATATATATATATATATATATATATATATATATATATATATATATATATATATATATCTATTATTTCTATATTTATTTGGATCACGCGAGTACCAGGTAGAACCCGGTTAACGCTCAGGCCAGGATTACAGACAAAGCGAATATGATCCCATGGTCGGTTGGTTGGCTATTGGTTTTACGACACGTCGACCGTTGAGTCATATAGCGTCGCCAATCTCTCACGCCGATTGGTCGCGGGCGAAGAGTGGCGACGGGTGAGACTCGAACCCACAACCTTTCGATTGTGAGACGAGCATCTTACCCCTAGACCACTCGTCCCCCCCCCCCTGATCCCATGGTCGTGTTCGTTTGAACACGGCGAACACGATGACTCATAATGCAGTGTGTGGGTCTGTAACTGTATGCAATGGAAGCAAATTATACAACATAGCACGCACAATTACCGTGTGAAAAGCCGCGCTTAACTGTGACAACCAAGGAATAGGCTACGATAGGCTACGATAGGCTACGATAGGCTACGTGTAAAATAGTTCGACCTGCCGTCCTATTGGATCGGGGCGAATTGCAAAGGCTTCGATCAGAAATGCAAAATCGATTGGTTCAGAAAATGTTTATGGTGCAAAAAATACATACGTATTGAACGTATTGAACTCGTCTTTGAGTGAATAAGCTTATCCTGAATGATTGCACATATCTTGATCCTGCGAGTGACTCAAATGACTAAGCACTGTCCGGTATGTGAGCGTAAGAACGAAGTCACATTAAAAGCTTCTGCTGACCACTTTCGGAGCGATTTCGCTGCGCTTTTGTTCCGCGACCCTATATCACACATCCGCGCTCCTATTTAGAACAATCGCTCCGGAACGGACTGCAGGGAGACTTGCCCATTTCAAAGCCCGGCTCGAGGAGTGGGTTTGAGGCCGCCTGATTAACAAGCCCAGTTACCTATTATATATTGACCTATTATATTGACCTATATTTGCTTTCCCAACTATGGCATCGGTCTCGCCTCAAACGTAAGTTAGTTCATTGTCCAATCAAACACAAACGTCAATAATGCAAGAACATGTTAAAGTACTATGTTATCAATTTGTGATGAAGTTGTGAAGGGTATGCGTTTGGTGGCCATGGATAATGTTAGCATTTTACCAAATTTAACCGTAGCTTCCTGTCAGTCGACTACTAGCGGGCCAATTTATATCACTTCGAAGCAATGCAATGGCATTTTGGTTTGTTATTTTGTGGCATGTGTCGTATTGTCCACAAATAATGCACATGTTGTGTTCATACTGTCGGTCAGACCGTTGGCAGGATATTTTTATCGCGCGCAATTGCGAATTGTCAGAAATTAAGCTAACCTGTGAAAACTGAAGAACTCCAGGAAGAGATGTTCTCGCAACATCATGCTTAGACGTTGGTACACAAGTCAGCTATGCAATAGGCCCTACTAGCACCCTATAAAGTGCTCGCATCCTTTGGCGTTTTCCAAATTGAATTAACAGGAACGAATAATATATTTTAAGATATGTTCGTCAAAGCACTTGTGATGCATCTCCACAAAAAGCATCACAAGGACTTTCCAGGATACAAAGCGCACAATGAAAATCCCGATTGTTTTCAGCATTTGCTAATTATTAAAAACCAAGTCACACGCAGACGGCAGCGGTCTTACCCCGTTCCCAAACTTGAAAAGCGTTCCCGCGCCTCTGGAGTTGGACTTCTTCTGGAAGCTGAAGAAGCGACTCCCTTGTCCAATTCCTTCCTTCACCTCCACCCATGGCTCAGAGAGTCACAAGCTCATAGGATAAGCTTGACATACTACCGGGAATAAACTTGTACAGCTATTATAGTAGCACCGTAGATTGATCACAATAGTTATGGGCGCAAAATGACCCTGGATGTCGACGCGCCCCTAAACCCCAATCCACCACCACCACCACCCTAGCTTCAAAACGTGATTTCACAATTCCCATGGTATATCTGAATATATTTCTGCAAAACTTGAAACGCCATGCCTAATAATACCTTGTATGCACCATATAAGGAGCTGAATAGCAGTGCAAGGCTCCAAAATTGACTTTAATCTAGTTTGAAAATGTCAACGTACAGGTGCTTACCATTGCTGAACGAATGCCATACTCAACAAACCTGTTGCCACCATATTTAAGACTGACACTGCTGATACGCGTCGTCGCTCGACAGTTTCCACTTACGTTTCCAGGGTTTCCAGGGCACTCCGCACTTACGTTTCCAGGGCTATAACACGAGATATCCAAGCTCGAATCAAGTGAGGCATGCGGTACAGCCTGCCCGTCAGGGGTGTCCAGCAGTCGGCGGCGGCCGGCGACGGGGCGGGGCCGGCGGGTGGCTCCCGGAACCAGGGGCGCCCTTCGCGCAGGGAAGGGGCGCGGCGGTGCCGTCGAGCAGGCGGCCCCGGCACGTGGCAGTAGTGAGGCGATCGTCGGTCGCCGCGGGCACACGCCGGTCGCCGTGAGGAGGGGCTGGGGGCGGGCGGGGCGCCGGCCGCCGGGGTAAGACCGGCATACAAGTGTGAGTTACAGTTTGGCACAGCTTGGCAGCTTGGCACAATTGGTGACTGCTGGTCCAGGTCCAAGTCCAGATCCAGGTTTGTTTCATTACAGATGGAAAATTCTGGTACTCACTTTCAATATTCAATCAGTGCATATGCAATGCATATGCTCGTTTTCAAGTGCTTTTCATTTGAGCGAGAGAGCCCTTTTGGTGCCATGCCCACCAGTGAGAAATCCTTTAAAATGTCCTGGTTACCTCCATGTGTTTGGAACGAACGAATGCTGATCTTTGCGAGTTGTTCATTTGTCTTGAGAATAGTCGGTGTTTGTCAGGGCAATTCCGCTGAGAGAACAGGAGCGGTGAAACATATAGATTTAAGGGAGGGTACAGGCCACGTTGGAATTCACTGTTCAGTTAATGCGATACGGCTAGGCCTAATGCAAATCCTGTCGCTCAGTGTGTGGAGGGGGGTCAGGGCATCGGCGTAGCGCTTCAGTGTCCCATGGGTTCTGACTCCCCGAGAATGTCTGTTGTGTTACCTGGCTGAGGTGTGACAAGAAAACAGGGGCATATTTTCTAAGTGGAGCACGAAACGTCGTCCACGTCCTTGGTTGATTATTGGTTTCACGACACATCGACCGTTGAGTCATATAGCGTCGCCAATCACTCACGCCGATTGGTCGCGGGCGAAGAGTAGCGACAGGTGAGACTCGAACCCACAATCTTTCGATTGTGAGGCGAGTATCCTACCCCTAGACCACTCGTCCCCTCGTCCACGTCCTTGAGCAGAGCTAAGTTAAGGGGACGACGGCCTAGAACGAGTATATTGTGTCAAAATAGGTCGTAAGCTTTATTCCGCCGCATTGAAGAAAAATAACCACATAATATTACATTACACACCTAACATTGGCCGTTTTCAGATTGCATCTTCAGTCGCCATAGGTGGCGGATCGTCCGAATCTAAGGGGCGACAACGGGCGGTGTCTGAGTCGATTCTTTCCAATTAACGCCATATGGCCAATTTTAAGTTTCCAGATTGAAGATGGAGCACCGTGCCCCAGTGCCGCCTGGTGCCAACCCCGGTGCCGCCTGGTGCCAACCCCGGTGCCGCCTGGTGCCAACCCGGGTGCCGCTTGGTGCCAACCCCGGTGCCGCCTGGTGCCGCCTGGTGCCAACCCCGGTGCCGCCTGGTGCCAACCCCGGTGCCGCTTGGTGCCAACCCCGGTGTCGCCTGATGCCGACCCCGGTGTCGCCTGATGCCGACCCCGGTGTCGCCTGGTGCCAACCCCGTGCCGCCTGGTGTCAACCCCGGTGCCGCCTGGTGCCGCCTGGTGCCAACCCCGGTGCCGCCTGGTGCCAACCCCGGTGCCGCTTGGTGCCAACCCCGGTGTCGCCTGATGCCGACCCCGGTGTCGCCTGATGCCGACCCCGGTGCCGCCTGGTGCCAACCCCGGTGTCGCCTGATGCCGACCCCGGTGTCGCCTGGTGTCAACCCCGGTGCCGCTTGGTGCCGACCCCGGTGTCGCCTGGTGCCAACCCCGGTGCCGCTTGGTGCCGACCCCGGTGTCGCCTGGTGCCGACCCCGGTGTCGCCTGGTGCCAACCCCGTGCCGCCTGGTGCCAACCCCGTGCCGCCTGGTGCCGACCCCATGCCGCCTGGTGCCGACCCCGTGTCGCCTGGTGCCAACCCCGTGCCGCCTGGTGCCGACCCCGTGCCGCCTGGTGCCGACCCCGTGTCGCCTGGTGCCAACCCCGTGTCGCCTGGTGCCAACCCCGTGTCGCCTGGTGCCAACCCCGTGTCGCCTGGTGCCAACCCCGTGTCGCCTGGTGCCAACCCCGTGTCGCCTGGTGCCAACCCCGTGCCGCCTGGTGCCAACCCCGTGCCGCCTGGTGCCAACCCCGTGCCGCCTGGTGTCAACCCCCGTGCCGCCTCCTATGTCAGTCTGAGCAACTTCGGTGAAGTTGCTCAGTTTTTTTTTGGTCAGAAAGTACGTTCGTCATGTGATCATGAGGGCTATAAGAAGTGGCGCCGGCGAACAAACGAGACAGTCCATCAGCAACCAGTGGTGTGTGCCCACGCATCGCTTGCGATTGCACGTCTTGCAATCGTGCAGCTGTGCGGGAAACGGACGTCCGACGACCCCGTCGCCTGGTGGGGCGACCTGGCCTCAGGAGGTGCCTTTGGAAGGCCGGGCACGAGCCGAACTGGACGGCCCGGCTGTGGTTTTAGCCATTGTATCCAAGCACCTGCAGTTATCGGGCATTTTACGACAGCGTCGAAGGGTGGCTACTGCTTGGTGCGGCTCAACAAGGCCGGCTTTGTGGTGTGGTGGATGGTTTCGGTGGTGGCACCTCGGAGGGGCGGGATTAGCTGTTCGGCTGGACACGCGAAGCGCTGCTTAGCCATCGTATGACAAGGATGTCGGGTAGTTTCTTCCCTGGCCGTGTGTAGTCTAGTTGGACCGAGCGTTTGCGATATTTAAAACCTCGGAATAAAATGATGCGTGAAAACGACTGAGTTTACTTCGTAGTCGCCTACACCTGAGCCGTGATGGGCGAGGCCTCGCTCGCTCGACAAGAAAACGCTCGTATCTCTAGGACCCTCTTCTGGCGGTCTCCGGGGCTTCTCTCTCTTTATTTTCATTAGTACACATATATAAACACGAGTCGGCCCACGCAAATACATCATCGGCGTACAACCCGCACTCTCATTGGCCGGTTCAATATGACGCGCCAGTCAAATGTGCCCCGGGTCCGGATAGGCTAGTTGTGCCGGCGGCCATCGCCCTGGCTGGATGTTGCTGACTCCTGATTCGTCACGGGTCATGGGTTCAGTTCTCGTGCACTCCTCGTCTGGCCGGTCGCGCGCTGAGGTTGCAGTTTTGCAGCAGCGGAGCGCCGGCTGGTCGCTTGGCAACCGGCGACGGTTCGTAGAAGTACCCGACTGGTGGTACCCTGAACTTTGTGGTATGCGAACTTCCCGACACGAGCTCATCTCTTATCGGTTATAACCTCGTGGGGTGACCTCATCGCAGCGGCTAACAATCGAACATTGCGAGCGGGACATGGATCTTATATGTGGTAGATCGGGTGGGCCGCATGCCTGGTGTTCTTGTTGTGGTAACTAATACTCGTGTTTTGGTACCTCACGCGGCCTTATCGCGGTGACACAGACAGTACATTCCAGAGAGTCTCGAACGGTCACATTAACTTTAACCATGTTACAAGGATTTGGCGCCATAATTGAACTGCCTTTGCTCAAAAGCTATATATGCTCACTGCAGCTTGTGTGAGATGTGTGCTAGAATTTAATGCATCAAAGCTGAAGGGCACTGCGCTCAATGTCTGACAGTCAATAGGCATGTTTTTGTTTGTTTGCCTTTTCGGGGGAGTGTGTGGGGTGGGGGCGTGACTACCATTTTCCAATTCTTTCTCTCAGCACATGTATAGACGAATGAAGGCTGCATTAAATGCATAGTCTACGATAGCGCTACGATAGCGCTACGGTAGCGCTACGATAGCGCAACAAGCCAGTTTCGGTCATGCTGTTTTCACTGCTTGTTTCGAGACTTGTCTTTCTGCAAAATCCATAAGCGTAGGAACAGGGGGGGGCAGGGGACCATGGCCCACCCACTTTTCAAAGTGGGTGGCCAACAATGGTAGCTGGCCCTCCCACTTTTGAGACGTTTCTGTTTTCTAAAAAGCAGCATGTACACATTTGAATATGTGCAAACTCCCTGCAATCCCTGCTAAGTAAAAGCTGCACATGTCACAGCGTAGCACTTCACTTCGGCCGGGCCCCTGGAAATCACGCTGGGGTCCAAAAGGACTGGAAATCACGCCGGGACCCTCGAAAACCATGATGGGCCCCCAAAACACTGACCGGGCCCTCAAAATTACGCTGGGTCCCAAAAGGTCGAACCGGGGCCCCTGATAATCGCGCTGGGGCCATAAAAAGTTGGACCGGGGCCCCTGAAAACCACGCTGGAAGCACACAAAACGTTGTGCCATGGTTCTTGAAAATTACGATGGGGGCCGCAGAAAGACGGGCTGGGCCCCTGAAAATCACGGAGGGGCTTCAAAAGTTCGCGCCTGGGCCCAGAAAATCATGCTGGGGGCCGAAAAAACGTCGTGCCGGGGTTCTTGAAAACACAACGGGGACTCCAAAAGGTTAGGCCATGGCCACTGAAAATCGCGCTGAGCCTGAAGGCACAAAAAAGTCACACCCTGGCCCCTGAAAATCACGCTAGGGGCTCGACAGGTCGCACCGGGTCCCATAAAGTGTCATCGGGAACACCCAATAAATGAAGCCGGGGCAATGAAAAACCGGTCTGGACATGGAAAATTACTCTGGGGTTCCAGCAATCGCTCCAAAAGAAACCCAAATGCGTTAAGCCCCCCAGAACGTGTCGAGGCCACTAAAACTCGCGATAGGCATGCCAACAAATGACGACAGGGTCCAAAAATCGCGCTTAGACCCAAAAACGTCGCGCCGCTGCCATTGGAAATCACATTAGGGCCCCAAAAATGCCGCCTCGGTAGCTCAGTTGGTTAGAGCGCTGGCCTGCACTGGTTTCCCGTGTCATGACAACGCAGGGTTCGAGTCGATTCACACGCTCGCATTTAGTCCCCGACCGACAGGGTCATTTGGCAACTGGCCCGATAAGGCCGGGGACGAGCTACCGGGCGGCCGTATCGGTGTATTGACGGCACGTTTAACTTTCGGTAAAAATTTTGCCGTTGGATTGGAATTCGTGCATCGGGTGGTGGGGTCAGGGTTCACGCAACAAGCTCTGCTTAGCAATAGGACCCTGTTTCATAAAGCCACCCCAGCAAGAACTCGGATTAACTTTATTTAAATGTTTTTTGTTTTTTAAAGTCGCGCCGGAGCCCCACAAGTTGCAGCTGGCTTCCCAAAATTCAAGTCCTACCCGGAATGTTACTCTGCGGCCACAAACATTGTGTCAAAGACCCGAAAAAAATGTGTTGGGCCCCGGAAAAGAAGAGCGTTGGAGCACCGAATAAAATGCACCGGGAGTCCGAAGAATCGCACCGGGACCCAAAAATATCGCGCAAGAGGCTTACAAAGAAATAGAAGTCTGACCCCCAAAAAATCACAAATGGACTCCATCAAGTCGACCCGAGCACCGGAAAAGTCAGAGCAGGTCCCGAAAGAAAGTTCTCCTAAGGGCCTTTCTACTCTGAAGGGTGCCATCGGCTGAAAAAATAACTCGTTGAGCAGTCGTAGTCGCATACCAAAGAGGCAAATGCCACCCCCCCCCCTTCATACTGAAGAGGTGGACTTCCAAGAACCGAAGAATCGCGTCGGGGTCCCCAAAAATGGTTCTGGGGCACCATAGCTTCGCGTCGGTGCCCCCAGAATTAGGGGTTATAAATAAATATAGCGGGGACCAAAAAACTTGCGCCGTGCCCGAAAATTTGTGCCGGGAACGCCAAAATCGCGCTGGGGCCCAGATAAGCACAACGCGCCCTGCGAACTAGCGCCAAGCCCTACACATATCGCACTTTGGACCAGGGCCTCCTCTAAGGAATTTTCACTAGGTGGGATTTCTTGCTCATATCTAATCAGTATAATATGGCGTCACTGGCGGATCTAGCCCACCTGTTTGGGGAGGCCAACTTTCGGCACGTACCCAGCCCTAACCTCCCCCCCACCCCAATAGCGCAACTATTGATTTATTTATTATTTGGGTTTAAGGGCGCGCCGACTACAGGGTCATGTGGCGCCCATAACTAGTTACTTGTTCAACGCGTTGCTATAACTACGTTCCTGTACTGCGCGAATTCCTCCCAGTGTAGCTTAGTGCTAACGCCCCGGATAGATAGAGTAAAATCGCACAGCAGATAGGAAAGTAAATAGTTTTCCGGATTCGACGACCTGTGATTTATCACCTAATACTGCTAGGAGGGAGTGAGCATGGTCACTCCCGAAATGACGTTGACGCTCCAGGTAAAGCCTCGGGCATGAAACTAGAACGTGGCTAACTGTCAGCACTGCACCACATCTAGGACACAGTGGTTTATTCTCACCATTGAGTAAGTAGCTATGAGTGGCGTAAGCGTGTCCTATTCGTAGACGGCACAGCGTCACCTCGTCTCGTCTTGTGCTACGCGAGCTTGAGAGCCACTGGCTCAGAGACGGCTTTATTGTCCGTAGTTTATTGAAAACAAGCTCGTCCCAACTCGCTTTCCACTTACTTGTTAGAAAAGCTAAGATACCTGAATTATAGTCCCTGGCAGGGATTGGGAATGTTCTCCGCAAGGGAGCCTGTGCCGCTCTCCTAGCAGCACTATCGGCTTGTTCATTGCCTGCGATATCTATGTGACTGGGAATCCAACAGAAGTGGACGATTTTTTCTGCGTAATCTAATAAAGTCAGGCGGCGTAAGATATCATGTACTAAAAGGTCAGTGGAATTAAAACTCCGAAGTGACAGAAGACTGCTCAACGAGTCGGATAGAATAACATGATATTCATCATCCCCAACCTCTATGAAAGCAAGTGCTTTATAAATTGCCACCAGCTCGGACGTGTAGACGGATGCGAGCTTCGGTAACGTGAACGATCTGGTGGCTGTGTCGCACACAAACGCACTTCCAACCCCGGCGTCTGTCTTTGATCCGTCCGTAAAAGTTTTGGCGTAGCTATTATAAAATGTCGACAAGTGCTCCAGAGTTCGTGCTCGAAACTCGTCTGCGAGAATATCCCCTTTGCGGGTGTCAGATAAGACGACAACTAGGGTTTGCTTCATGGAAGGGAGCACACGGATTTGGAGGGCGCTCAACCTAGCACCATTTTTGGTTTAAAGGCACCGGATTTCGACCACAATTTTTCAAAATGGCCCTTTTATTTATTTAAAATACAATGATTAGTGACAAACTTAATTATCATATGGAGGGGGCACAATCTATCACCATCGTTTCTGAGTCACCGGATTTCAACCCTAATTCCTCCACCCTGTTAGCTTTTTGGTTCGTTCGTTGGTTGGTTCGATGGTTTTTCTCTTGGTATCCCTTGATAAGTCACCTCAGGCTGCTGAAGTTACATCTGTGCAAATCACTTTAAAATGCAGAATTTTCCGATTTCAGGCATTCCAGTTCATAACGGTCGGTCGCAACTACGCCAACGTTCGTGCACGTGTACGTTCGCCTTGCGCATTCGACGTATTCGCCACACTTCATGCGAGTCTACGGTTTCTGCTAGACCTGCTACTATTTCCTAATTGCTACCACATGATAGTCTTCCGCCATATTTTACGCGATGGAATGCTCCGCATGGGGGTTCGCTGGGAAAATTCAGTAAATTCAATTCGATGACTAGTTCTCTTCTGCCCACCTTCTCTCGCGGTTAGGAAATCCGGATACCCGCTGAGCTTTGATGCACTTCATCTCTTTGGTTAAATATGCTCCCAGGTTGGCTACCGAACCGAGGTCCTGGCTCGGTGTTCTTTTTTGGGATCCGTTGCGTTTTTCCTCGGCTACGGATGTGTTTTAGGGCTCCAGCCAATTTTGTTAGGGGCTCGGCACATTTGTTTAGACCCCGGCCCTTGTTAGGGTGTGGTGCCTTTTTTTGTGCACCGATCAATTTTGGTAGGTACCGGCCCGATTTCGAGCACCCCGAGTGTTTATTTAGTGCTCGGTCTTTTTTGTGCTCTTTTTAGGTCTATGTCGCTTTTTGCGAGCCCGGCCTGTTTTTGAAGCCCCCATGCGGTCTCATGGCACCGGTGTGCTTTGAGGGACTACGGTGTGTTTTTTTCCAGAGCTCCCGGTGTGTTTATTTAGGGATGCAACGCATATTTGAAAACCCTGCGAGAGTCCTGCTTTTTGTGAGACGCAGTGCGTTTTGAGGGTCCGGTGGCTTTTCGGCCTCCCGTTGTACTCTTAGGGTCCTTCTGTGTTTATTTGGGGCTCCTGACACACATTTGTGGGAACCGAGCACGACTTTTGGGGTTCCGTAGTGACTTTTCTGGCTCAGGCGCGTGGTTCTGGGGGCCAGATTTTTGCGCTCCGCGCAATTTTTTGGGATATGTTCTGATTTTTTTAATGAACGAATCTTGGCCTGATTTTTTTTACCACAGGCGCCATGTTTTGTGTCCCGTCGCAATTTTTCAAGCTCTAGTGCGTTTTTTATCCAGGGCTGTACGCGGTTTTTCAGCACATCTGGTGCTATGTTTCGGGATCCAGAGCGATTTTCTTGGCTCAGATTTTGATCAGAATCACTCCTGATTTTGGAGAGCTCCGGCTTGATCTTTGTCGGGTCCCGATGGGACTTTTGGGGCCACGCTGTGCTTATTTGGGCCCTGACGCCAAATCTTGGGAGCCCCGACGTGCCTTTTTGATGCCACGATGCAATTTTTTGGAACTACCGACGTGAATTTTGGGTCCCGAACGCGATATTTTGGGGGACCGCCGGGAGTTCGCGGGGCGTGTTGTACTTAGCTGGGGCCCCATAACGCGATTTGGGCGGGCCCCGGTGCAAATTTTCCTGCCCCGGCGCGAATTTTCTGGGGCCCGCTTTATTTATTCGGCGACCATCCGCGAATTCAGAGGGCCCAATGCAAATTTATGGAGCCCAGCGCAATTTTTGGGAATCCCGGCGCGATTCTTGGGAGACCATCCCACTCAGAATGGAGAGGGCATCCCCCACCCCTTTGGTACGCCACTGCGGCTGCTCATCAAGTTTTTTGATCAGCCGATGGCACCATTCAGAGCAGAAAGACTCTTCGGATAATCTTCTTTTGGGACCTGGTCTTAATTTTCCGTTGCTCATGTCGATTCGATCGAGTCCCAGTGTGATTTGTTTGGGGGTGGTTAGAGTTCTAATTTTTAAGGCCCCTGTGTGATAGTTTTGGGCCCAATACGATTCTTCGTGCTCCCGGTGCGATTTTATTTCCGTGACTCGGCAAGTTTCTTTTCCGGGGCCCGACGGTTTTTGAGGGGTCATTGACGCGATTTGTGGGACCGCACAGTGTATTCCGGGTAAGAATTGATTTTTGTGGGGCAGCTGCGACTTGTGGGGTCCCTGCGCGACCCTTTGGGCCTAAAGTGTGCTTTTCAAGGTCTGCGACGCAGCTTTTTTGGGTCCTAGTGCGATTCTTTGGGCCCGGCGTCATTTGTTTGGATTCCTAGTGCGAGGTTTAGAGGCCTCGACACATTTTTGGTGGCCCAATACGTTTTGGGGGCTTTTGGCGCGATTGTGGAGCTCACAGTGATTTTTCATGTCCGGATTGTTTTTTTCTTTGCCCCGACTTCATTTGTGTTAGGTCCCGATGATACTTTTGGGCCCCGGTGCGCCATGTGGAGGCCCTTGTGTGATTTTCAGGGGCCCAGGCGCGAACTTTTGAGGCTCCCAACGAGATATTCGTGGGCACGGCCTGTCTTGTTGGAGCTGCAGCGCGATTTTCAAGGACACCGACACAACTTTTTCATCAGCGTGATTTTTCATCACGACACCTCAGCGTGATTTTCAGGTGCCCATGCGCAAACTTTTGAGGCCACCAGCGCGATTTGCAGGGTGCCTGGTCCAACTTTTGGGGTTAAGCGCGAGTTTTAAAGCCCCCGGTAAGATCTTTTGGGCCCCCAACGTGATTTCCAGGGGCCCTGTCAGTCTTTTTGGCCTCCCAGTGTCATTTTCAAGGGCCCCGGCGAAACTTCTTGGGCCCCAGCGTGATTCGCAGAGGCCACGGTCCAACCTTTTGGTGCCCACAGCGTGGTTTCAAGGGCCCCGGCCCGACCTTTTGAGGTCTACAACGTGACTTTCAGTGGCCCTAGCACGACTTTCCAGGCCCCCAACGAGATTTTCAAGGGCCCTGCCAGACTTTTTCGGCTCTGAGCGCTACTTCGGGGGCGCCGGCCCAACCTTTTGAGGCCCCCAGCGTGATTTTCAGAGGCCCCTGCGCGATTTTGAGGTCCCGGCCTCACATTTTGAAGCCCATAGCATCATTCCTAGGGGTCACTGAACGATTTTTGGGGGCCACCACGGGATTTCCAGGGGCCTCAGTGCGATTGTCGGCCTCCGGTGACATTTACAGTGGCCCTTGCACGACTTTTGGTGTCCTTAATGTGCTTTTCCGGTTAGTTTTTTGGGGGCCTAGCGGGATTTTTAGGGGGTCAGACGCAATTTTTTTTTCGGAACCACGGTGCGTTTCTTGGGGGCCCCACAACCTCTCAAGGGGGGACTGCCCTTTTCCCGAGGAAAAGGGGTAGTATCGCCTGGGGGAGGAAAACCGATGAACATTCCACCACGTTATACACTTGGTCTCTTTTTCAAAGGCATCTAGCTTCGTCTGTCTCTTCATTTTAGCAACATCGAAGAAAAGACCACTGAATATCTAGCTCTCGTCACTCATGTCATGCGGCCTGGCTTGCGTTGCCCCGCTCTTCTGTGGTGTGCGTAAATGTCTAGAAGGTCATGTTTTTGTAATACCACCGTGAATAGACCCAATTGCTGGCTTTGTAGCATGCATTTTTAACAGAAGCATTTCACATTTGAGCCTTCTTCGATGCTTTCACCTCAGTATAAGTGCTGCCAATTTACCACTATTTTTCTTCTTGATAAAAATGCACTGTTCCAAGGACAAAAATCACTTCCGCTGCCGGAACTATGAGAATGTTTTTGGAGTTGCTTTCTCCATTGAATCTCCCTTTGACTAGGTGTGATTTTTCACTCCACTAGGTGGGATTTCGCGGCACTAAGTGGGACGCATCCCACCTAGTTAACATGTTAGAGGAGGCCTTGCTTTGGACACAAAATTCCTGTCGGTAGTCCCATAAATTCTGGTCGGGCATAAAAGTTCCCCTCGTGGCTCCCAAAAATTGGCGTCGATGGCCAACCAAGCACAGCGTGGCCTCAAAATCGCATCGAAACCGGACAAGGATGAAGCCGGAGCCCTTCAAAATAAAGAGAGATTCCGAAAAATATATGTCTGAGCCAGGAAAGTCGCTCGTTAGCTCAAACATACCGTTAGGTACCTTAACAAATCGCATACAGCACCGAAAAACGTACCGGAGCTCGAAAAATCGCCGCGGGACACACAAAAATGTTGCCGAGGGCCCGACAGCTCAGGCCGTGACTCGGACTTTACTTAAGAAGAAGTCACCAAAAATTGCGTCCAGCCAAGAAAACTGGCGTCAGATCCCCCGGAACCACGCGCCTGGGCCCGAAAAGTCGCGACGGGACCCCTCGAAACTATACCGGGGCCCCCAATATCGTGGTGGGGTGCCATAGATGTGAGCGAGGAACCAAAATAAACACGAGAGAACCCTAAGAGCATAACTGGAGGCGAAAATGCACCGGGCCTTCCAAAGCGTACCGACTCTGGCAAAAAGCTGCAGGGCCTTAAAACATGCGTTGCAGCTCTAAATAATCACACCGGGAGCCTAAAAAAACGCAGCGGGGCCCTCAAAGCACAACGGGGACCACATGGGGGCCTTAAAACCAGGCTGGGGCTCTCAAAAATCAACACGGTCCTAGAAAAGAACAAAACGACCGGGCACTAAATAAACGCTTCGGGGTCTGCGAAAACGCGCCAATACATAACAAATATCGTTTGTGCACAAAAAAGCAACAAAACTCTAAAAGGAGCCGTGGTCGCAAAAATGTGCCGGGCCACTAACAAAAATTGGCTGGAGCCCTAAAACACATCCGTAAACAAAGAAAAACGAAAAGGTTAAAAAGAACACCTAAGTGGAGCCTCAATTCGGTAGCCAATCTGGGAGCGTATGTAACCAAAGAGATGAGGTGCATCAAAGCTCAGCGGTTATTCCGATTTCTTAGCCACCAGAAAACGTGGGAAGGAGAGAACTAATCATCGAATTGATTTCAGGATGGGCTCTTGTGGCTCTTAAGTATGAACACGTTATGACTTTATGAGGTGCGTGTGTTATCACCTGTCAGCTATTTTGCACTTAATTGTTGGTCCCCAGAATAAGCGCTTGCATTCCGTTTCAGCCGGTTGCCACATGATGTAGTTGTAGCATTTCGTTTCAAGTGGCGGATATTCTAAGGTGCACGATGTGCACTGCAGAGATGATTGAGATGACTGATGACCTATGTGTTGGAGTTAGGCTCTGAGGACGAACACCATACAATGTGTTTATTACGTTTTTCTTTGCCCCAGTCTGTCAGCCTACCAATCTTAGTCTGCCACACACCGGATGAAATAATTTTCAACCAGCGATCACCCGTCTTTCCTGTCTCTCATCCTTTCCAGCATCAATCATGAGTCCTATTTTGCCATGGGCCAGCAAGTAAGCTACGTTCTTGCTTATTCTTTCTCCTCACCAACATCGGTGAACATTTACAACGGGGGACATCTTAGTGACGCATAGCACTATATCATGGAAACTAGATCACACCACATACCCATTAGTGATGCTGTAATGAGCTTGCACCCCCCCCCCTCACGCACATAGCGGTTGAAGAAGAGTTAAGTTGAACAAGTCGAAGACATTTTGTTTGAATAGTAATAGGTACTAATGGTTTCACTTGCACCATGAAGATAAACCTATTATTACAAAAGAATCCATCGGTCGTGAAAAGACTTCCAAGTTCAGCGAGAAGTGTGAATTTGAAAGTACTCATACTGCGATGATAGTTCTTTTTCAGTACCACATGTTGCTGATGACCATAGGCGCGCCCAGGGGGACTGCCCTCTCCCCCTTAGCGGTGAAAGTTGTGTGTTCACTATGAAAATTATCGGGTTCTCTATCCAAGTGCTCAACTATGGTACTTTGTGAAATTCCTCGGTGCGCCCCTGCTGTTGACCCTGGCCCACCCACTTTTTGAGACGTTCCTACGCCTATGGGTCGCTCGTAGACCTGCAGTATTCGGTCTTGGGCAGCACTAATCGTTGGATCTTCCGTTGGCCTGTAGTAGACCGGGGCATCGCTTATCTTTCTCATTTTCACGACTCCGTCCTTGATGCCCCCACGCGCCGCGTGACGTCACAATCGCACCAAGGCCGTGAAAATACTAAATCGTTAATGCCAAGTACTGGTGGCTGACAATACTACATGATGCTTCTTCATGGTCCAGGTAAAGTACAAAGTACAGCTAGATAAAATATGTTGTTCCTGTGTCTTTTCTAAACATCGCTATGAATATTGCTAACTCACGATTACAAGGCGTGCGCCTCGGTTCCACATCAGACAGCCTGAAATGTTGCTAAGTGAGAAGGTAGGACAGCACCTTTAAGCTCTACAAGCCGTTGTAAGTACTGTTCAGCAGCACAAGAGGTATCTGGGCCGCCGATACAACTATGGCACTGTGAGATCCTCCAGGTGGTCAAGGCGTGACTACTCACGACAAGAGCATGGCCATCTTCAAGTTGTCAGGGCGTTACTACTCACGACAAGAGCATGGCCATCTTCAAGCTATCGGGGGTTTAGTACTCACGACAAGAGCATGAACTTCGAAGTAATGACGGCCATCGACGCATGCAGGGGAGGGGCACTGAGTGCCCCACCCAATGAAAGGTGACGCCCCTCCGGCCGGAAAAAGTTGCCCCTCGGGGATAGCTCGATTGCACCCCTCCCCCCAAGCGGATTTTTCAGCCAGAGACGCCACTCGGAGAAGAATAGGCACCCCGTGGAAGGAAAAGGCGCCCACCTGTAGCCTGTATCATGAAGCAAAATTTCGGTGTAAGTAGTAAGTAGTAAAATTATGTTTCATAAAACAATATCTACAATTTGAATTTACTACTTCAAATTTACTACTTACTACTTACTACTTACTACCATCCTGGGCTAAATTCAGGCATGCTGTTTCATAAAAGTTACTACTTACAACTACATCTACAACTTGTAGTAAAAGTGAAGCAGAACTTACTACCAAAGTTTACTCTGCCCCATCCATGGTAAATGTTTCTCTGATCTGAGATTATCAAATGATTATATTTGAGAGAGAGAGAGAGACTCTGCCAAGTCATTCACGGTTAAGCGGTTCTATCTGAGCAGTATGGACATTAAAACAAGCTGACTATTAAGCATGGATGTTGAAAATAGGAGGCGACGAAGGCCACGGAGATTCAGGCCACGCGTGAACATGAACCTGGATCTCCCAGAGCCATTTCGGTAAGAGCTTATACTGCTGTTTTTGTCAAATGAAAGGAAGTAGTTTGTATTCATGGCTCCTGACTCTCCGTGGATTAGCTGATGGGGTGCACATTTTATCGGAAGGGCGCTTTCGGCGAAAAATTCGCTGAGCCGGAAGGATGAACTCCGGCATACTGAGGGGCGCCTTTTCGTCTCAAAAGGACCCCTTTTCCTCTGAAAGAGTTACCTTTGGCAGATAAATCCGTTGAGGGTACGGGACGCTATCGCGTTCGGAGAGACGCCATGGGTGGGGCACATGCTCCAAGCGTGCCCTGTATCCACCCCTGGTCCAAATGGCCTCGAGGAAGTTTGATGCGGCTATTTCACTCAGTCGATCAGCTGATGTCACAACAATCAGTTAGCGCCCATGTCGCAGCGGTCACGCGCAACGCTCGTTTTTTCCCGCTCGCGCACTTTCTTGCAGTTACCGCAGTCGCCAGTCAGTTACAGTGAAGGTGAACCGGTCGAATTGGTCAAGCCGTTGAAATGGTGCACTGCGGGGGCCTGGGTCAATGTAAAGTAGGTGGGATGTCCAAGAATTAACGGGCGTTGTCAATATCAGTATCCATCTGATTCACGTTCTAACGGGATATGTTAACAACCCAGGCGGTGTTTGACGTGAGCTGAGGGAATATTTTCGTGCTGCTTCTCGTTGGCGGCGGTCATTTGGCTTCCATAATAAAGGCCGCATTCTCTTCTGTGTGCAACAAGGAGGACTACTATTGATACCAGAGCAAATTGTAAGTAGAATGGATGCTAGCATTTCTGGTTGCTTTGTCAGTTGATTGGGGTACAGCCCATACTTTATTTTTATGGCTGTCTTCGGTGGTACCGGTTCAAGCTGCATAATATTTTCCAAAGCGTGGCACGAAGCATTATTGGCCCTTGGGTGCGCTCCACGCACGTCTGGGGTCCCCCTGGAGAGGTATATATATATATATATATATATATATATATATATATATATATATATATATATATATATATATATATATATATATATATATATTAACACTGGCGGATCTAGCCCACCGGTTTGGGGGGGGGGCAACTTTCGGTTTTCGGCGTCAGCCATTTTCTTTCTTAGTTTCTTGCGTGTTGTTGAATGCGGCATCCTATTGTAGTTTTGAATGTTTTTTTTCATGAATTGGTGCCTGCGTTTGGAGCGGATTTTAGTGCCTGAGTGCATGGGTGTTGCTAATGAGTTGCGTTTTGTAGTGGTATCTGAGTAATGCTTCTGTACGTCTGTGTTGTAATTCTGGTATGTGGTTGTATATGTGAAGAGCGAGAGAAGGTGAGGTTGTGTATGCTCCTGTGGCTATCTTTAGGCATTGGTATTGAAGTGAGTCTAGGAGTTTGAGGTTTGTTTTAGCTGCGTTTTCTAAAAGTGTGGTTCCGTATTCCATGATTGGTCGAATGATATATGTGTATAAGGTCAGTAGTGAATTTCGGTCTGATCCCCAATCTGTGCCGGATGGTGCTCGTAAGATGTTTATCCTTTTGGATGCGCGTTTTTCGATGTTTAGTATGTGTGGTTTGAAGGAGAGTCGTGGATCTAAAGTGATGCCTAGGAATTTCGCTGTGGTAACAAATGGTATGGGAGTGTTGTCTAGTTTCAGTGGGTGTAAATCTGTGTGTCGCTTATAGCTAAAAACCATGCATTTGGATTTGTGTGGTGCAATGTGTAGGTTTAGTAAGGCTAGCTTGTCGTGGAGATCTGTTAGTGCGTTTTGTATAATTGTTAGTGAGTGGGCTGGTGATTCATGTGATGGCCAGAGTACGATATCATCTGCATAGAGTGCGATTTTGACTGGAAGGTTGTCCGGAATGACTGAGTTGAGGCCGATAATAAAGAGTAGGGGGCTGAGAACTGAGCCTTGCATCAAACCGGTTGTGGGGAATTTAGTGTCTGAAGTGTGGGGACCAATTTTGACTTGAAATGATATGTTTAGTAGGTAGAAGTGAAGGTAGTGTAGTACTTGCGTATCTCCCTCCGCCCCTGGACCCCACCGCCGGCCCGCTGAGCCTTCTTCCAAAGGTACGGGCACCTGGCAAAGGCGTGTCGCTCTAGGGAGCCTATATGTGGGCGATGTGCCGAGGGGCACACAACAGATATGTGCGCATCTAAAGTCCCACGTTGCGCGGCCTGCCTGGGCCCCCACCCGGCCGCATCCCCCCGCTACCCTGCATGGCTCGACACCAAAGAGCGTCAGCAGCGGCGAGTCACCGCCCAGGGCTCCTCGCCGCCCGCACCACCGATGGTGTAGCCCCACATGGCCACGATGTGGCCGACTCCGGCTGAGGCGGCCTCCCGCCCCAGGTCTGGAAGGTCGGGACGGTCAGACCACGACCCGCTCCCCTCCTCCCCTACCCCGGCCTCTCGTCCTGCCCCCTTAGCGGGCCCCTTCGTCCCCCGGTCCCGCACCGCCCACAGGACTTCCCCCCGCCGGCCATGCGCCCTGCCCCTGCCGCGGGCCCCGCCGAAGCCGACACCTCCTACCACTATCTGGCCGCGCAGCAGGCAGCAGCGACCCCAGTCACTGGTCGCTCTAACGCTCCGCCCCCCCCCCCCCACCGCCAACAGGCTGCTCCGACTAAGGCTCGGGCCTCTTCTACACCGCCCCCTCAGTGCCGTCGCCTCCCCTCTGTCCCCGGAGCCTAGCCATCGCTCCCGTTCCCCGAGCCCGGCCCCCCCGGGGATCCAGAGCCCCTGTCCACCTCACCAGGGTCGTCCGCCTCCTACGAGACGGACGACTCCGTCAAGCCCCCACCGCCACACACACGCCTGCGAGGGCGTGACCACCACACCATAACACAACACTAATGCAAACACCCACCATGAATTCTTGCTCCAATGGAATACGAGGTCCCTCATATCCCATTGGGCAGAATTCAAGGAATATATCATCAGAAATAAACCATTGATTGCCGCCGTTCAGGAGACCAGATGGCGCGACAATGATCCGTATAATTTTACCATCTTTGGTTATACTCTTTATTCCCAAAACAGAAACACTACATCCCACGGCGGCGGGGTAGCCTTATTCGTCTCGGACACCCTTCTTCATCGCCCTATCTCCATTCCCAATGACCTGAATTTTATTGCAGTATCCGTCCAAATTGCACAACTAGAGCTTACTGTACTTTCCCCTCTATCTTCCTCCTACGCATACACTATCTCTAGCCTCTGTAACCACTCTCTGTGGTCTTCTCCCACATCCCTGTCTGGTGCTGGGTGATCTCAACGCTCACCACCAGGCATGGGGTTGTCACACTACATCCCAGCGCGGACACCATATTGAAACACTCCTCAACACCCACAACATGGTCTTTTTAAACGACCAAACACCCACACACAACACAGACATCGCCCCGTTCCGCCCGTCTGCCATTGACCTCTCCCTAGCCTCAGCTTCTATCTCACCCTTCTCCTCCTGGCACGTTCAACCCGACCCCCTCTTTAGTGATCACTTTCCCATCCACATCACCTTCGAACGCTCAGCCCAGTCTAGAGACCGTTTATTTATGCCCATCTGGAACGTTCGCAAAGAGAAATGGCCATCTTTCTCCCAGGAAATTGATAATCTTATCCGACCCCAGTCTCACCCCCCAATTTCGGCATTGCTCGATACCATACTACTCGCGGCAGAAAAGTACGTACCCAAAACTCGTCGCCCACCCGACCGTAAATCCGTGCCGTGGTGGAACGACGAGTGCAAACGAGCCGTCGTCTCAGGGCGGCGGGCTGAGCGGAAATTTCGGGAAAACCTCACCTTACAAAACATGGTAGAAGCCCGCGAGGCAAAACTACGTTGTCAGCAAACTATCCTTTCGGCCAAGAAACACAGCTGGCAACTCTACGCGAACACTTTCAACCGTTTCACCCCCATCTCCCAAATCTGGACCCAACTTCGCTCCTTTTCGAATGGCAGAGCCCCACACCGCGCATTCCCACAACTGACGATTAACCAACAGCACATAGCTGAGCCCACAGCCGTCGCGGAACACTTCGCCACCTATTACTCTGACGTATCTTCCAACACTCAATACTCACAGCACACCACCGTATTCCTTCGCGACACCCTTGCTACTTGCCACTTCGACTCAGACAACACCGAACCCTACAACGCACCCTTTACCCCCTATGAACTAAAATTATCCCTCTCCAAGGTGTCCAATAGGTCACCTGGACCTGATCACTTGACATATCTGTTCTTTCAAAATGTATCCGACTGGGGTAAACATAACCTCCTCTCGGCGCTAAATCAACTATGGACTGACGGCACCTTTCGACCCTCTTGGTCTACTAGTATCATTATCCCTATACCTAAGCCTTCCAAACCTCGACATCTTCCCTCTAGCTACCGTCCTGTCTCTCTCACTAATTGTGCTTGCAAAATTTTTGAGCGCATGGTCAATGGACGGATCAGAACACAACAAAATTATATCCCCCTTTCAGAGCGGCTTCCGACCAAGGCGAAGCACCACTGACAAACTGATCGAAATTGTGGACTCAATCCAGCGTGGTTTCGGGAAAAAATCCGAAACCATCGCCCTTTTTTTAAACCTAAAATCCGCGTTTAACAAAGTACATAGTTCTGCCTTTCGAATTAAATTACACCGTATTGGTATCAAGGGAAAAATGGCCACCTTCATCACCAACTTTCTAGAAGATCGCTCCTTCGTCGTCCGCTGCGGCAACATTCATTCCCGGCCCCACACTCTCGACCAAGGCGTCCCGCAAGGCAGCGTCCTATCTCAAACCCTCTTTCTTATTATGATCAACGATGTATTAGAACAACTTCCCCTAATTTCTCCCCTACTAAAATATTCTCTCTATGCCGATGATTTGGCTATTTGGTATACACACCCATCGGCAGATTCAGCTAATCACTTTGTACAACTCGCCATGAATCACATTGATTCATGGTGCTCCCTCTGGGGCCACAGATCTCCCCCACGAAATCAGTCACTATGCTCTTTTCCCGGCTCCCCAGGCATATCCCACCTAGCACACCACTCCGTTATCGCGATCAAATTATCCCCCTCCAAGCCTCCTTCAAATATCCCGGAATTATCCTCGACAAAGGACTCTATTTTGGCCCCCACGTTACTCATCTTAAACAACGCTGCGCTGTGCGTCTAAATCTCCTGCGCTGCATCTCCGGCCGCGACTGGGGTGCAGACAGGACAACCCTTAGCAAAATGTACATCGCACTGAATCGTTCAATCCTGGAATACAATGCGTTTATCTTCGATCATATATCTCCAACACTCACCAAGTCACTGGAATGCACACAAATCACGCACTCTGCCTCATCACCGGAGCACACTGCACCACACCTACCACTAGTCTCCGGGGTGAGACCAACCTCCCTAGCCTACAACAACGCAGAACACTACAACTCGTCAGATACCACTTGAGGACAACACAGCTAAATCACCCCTCCAATGTGGCATGGACTAAACCCTCGGCTCGGCGTTCCAAAAAAATAAATAAATACAACATTGCCATTCACTTGAAGCAGGTTCTCACATCCACCCTGAAATTTCCGGAGGTTACCCCTGACCCGGTCCCCCCCCTTCTCCCATTTTGGCACCTGAAACACCCCAAACTCGAGTATAGCTTTCGGCAAAATAAAATCCTGCTCACCCCCATCGAAGTCCAAATTAAGTTTTTTGAATATCAAGACGCCAACCCACAACACACCTTCTTTTACACTGACGGCTCACGTACCAGCAATGGTACGGGAGCCGCCTGGTGCGGTGGGCCAGACACTGGTCAAACCAAATTAACACTTCACCATTCGGTATACACAGCAGAACTAGTCGCCATATTCACCTGTCTCCAACACATCACTGCGCAACACATCACTACCCCTACTACAATATGCACTGACTCACGATCCTCCGTGGACGCCCTCGCGGCACTACACAACACCACCCACCCCACGCTCCACGCCATCCGACACCTATACAATGACAACCACGCACACCTTCAGCTCACCCTGCTCTGGATCCCCGGACATAGGGGTATCCCGGGAAATGAAAGGGTTGATGGTCTCGCCCGCGCGGCGATCGACCTCCCCGCCAACAATAGAGCTCCGGTGCCCCCAGGGGATCTTGTATCCCTCACTAATAATTTATTAAAAAAATATATTCAGGACTGCTAGTCACATAACACCACACACCTACACGATATCAAGCCCACACTCTCCAGCTGGCCCTCCTCCAACCAGCACACTCGTCTGAACGAGGTGGCACTCGCCAGACTTCGCCTGGGACACACCAAATTGACACACGATTATATTTTTCATAGACCCCACCGCCTTCCACTTTGTAGCACATGTCACGTACGCCTTACTGCACCCATATCTTACTTGACTGTCCAGCATATGCTCCTCACCGTCGCTATATCATCCAGTATTTCACCAAGATCCATTCACAACTTTCGCTTCGAGCTCTCCTCGGGAATGACCACCCGGCACTCCTCGAGTTACTCTTCCGCTTCCTACAGGACACCAAACTCTCTGAACTGATATAAAGCCTCCGTTGCATTTTCCTGATCCAAGCTAGCCTGAGGTGAAGTTAAAAGTTATAAGACACGCGCCACACTCCGTACTGGCTGTATGACTCTGCTCCACATCTCTTCCTCTCCGACGTCGCAAAACACATACATATAGGTTATCTCACACTAGGTAGACAGGATCCGATCCAACTTTGCTAATACGGACGGATTTCCTTTTAAATTGCGCTTGGTTTTTACCTACGGTTTTCCAAGCAGCTTGGTTTTCCCCTTTTTAGGGGTTTCCAAGCTTTAACTTAAAACATACACCTACACACACAAGGTCGGGCCTGAATCCCACGACTCGCTCTGGGTGACAGGCCTCCGCTTCGTCATCCAGGTCGCAGGTGGGCAGTGGAGCCTCTCCGTAGGCTGTGAAGTTGTCCACCCTCCAAATGTCCTTCCATTGTTATGAGTGTCGGTATGTATGTATGTCTGCACATGTACCCGTATGCCATGCGTGTATCGTCTCTCTACGCCATGTTTCTTGTTTGACGGCGTCTCTCCTTTCTTGACTAGTTGATATAACCGGATGTCACATAAGCCGGATTAACGTAATTCCCTCTTTAACGTAACAATCTCTAGCAGATGGCACTTTGCCTCCGCTAAAGATTTAGGGGAAAAAAAGAAAAAAAGAAAAAACGAAAGTAGTCTGCTGTTTTAGGTCCAGGAAGACGGTGACAGTGGAGAGCTTCTTTGCCGCCGCTTCCTGGATGTGTGTGATGAGGTAGATGAGGTTATCTATACATGATTTCTTGGGAAGAAAGCCTGATTGAGTGGGAGCAATTAGTTGTTGTGTCTGGATGATGTAGAGGAGTCGTTTTTTGACAAGACGTTCGAAAAGTTTGTGGAAGCAGCTGGTGGGCGCGATAGGGCGGTAAGAGTCGCATAGAGTTGAGTCAGTGTTTGGTTTAGGGATAGGTATAAGGAGGGCGTGTAGCCATGATTGTGGATATGTATGTGTTATCCATGCAGTGTTGTATGTTTCGAGGAGTACGTGCACTGCTTGTGTTGGGAGGTGTTTCAAGAAAGAGTAGTGTATATTGTCTGGGCCTACGCTTGTGTTTCCTGTCTCTGCAATTGCAAGTTCTAATTCTGTGAGTGTAAACCTAGTGTTGTAAAGATGTGAGCGTGTGTGTCTGATTGGAGGTGGAGGGTTATGTGGAAGTGTGGATGACCTAAGGTGGTAGGTGTGCGCGAAAATGTGTGCGATTGTTTGTGGGTCTGTGATGGTGTTGTTGTTCTGTCTGAGTATGATGGCTTTTATTGGTGGTCGCTGTCGGTCTTGGAATGTTTTCAGGAGTGTCCAGATTTCGTCGAGAGGGGTGAATCTGTTGAATTGATTAGAGAAGTCAATCCAGGATTTTTTTTTTGGCGTTTTTAGTGGTTCATTTGTAGAGTGCTTTGAGTTGTTTGTATCCGGTGAGTGTTTCCGGTGTGCGGTGTCTTTCATATCTGTGTCGTGCATGGTTCCTCGCGCGGATTGCCCCGTGACATTCGTCGTTCCACCAGGGGGCCGCGCGAGGTTTGTGTTGGTGGCGTGGTTTTGTCTGTGGTATGTGTGGGTGTGCTGTAGTTAGGAGAATGTCGGCGAATTGTTCTGGTGAGAGTTGAGGGTTCTGGGCTGTTTGTGCGGCTAGGGACACTGAGAAGGGTGTCCAGGATCCTTTTTTTAATATTCCATCGGCCAGGAGGGGAATTGGGTGGGCCGGTGGTCGGGATTTGGTTGAAGGTAATGGTTATGGGTGCGTGGTCGCTGAAGTGAGGATCGGAATCGGCTGTCCAGGATAAGGAAAGAGATATGCGCGAGGATGCAAGGGTTACGCCTGGGGTCGTGGAAAGTTGAGCGGCGGAAATAGGGACCAGGTAGGTTGGTGACCCAGCATTGAGTACTGTGAGGTTGTGTTGGTTGGCTAGTGTGATGAGTGTGAGTGCTCTGTGAGCAGGGTGTTTTGTGCGAGTGTCCCAGAGTGGGTGGTGAGAGTTGAAATCTCCGGTGAGTATGACTGGGGTGTGGATTTGGTCAAGTGCTTTATTTAATTCCGAAAGGGTTTCTGTGTTTCGCGAGGGGGGGGGAGGGTCGTATATGCTAACGAGTGTGTAGGCGTTGTTATGTATGTGTATTTCAGTGAGTAGTATGTCTGCTGTGGTGTTGAAGTGTATCAGGCGATGAGGTGTGTTGTTCCTAATGTATGTGCAAACACCGCCTGACATGTGTGCGTTGTGTGTGTCTTGCCTGTGTAGTGTGTATTGCGAAATGTTAAATTGGTAGGGATCGTTGGGTTTGAAGTGTGTTTCTTGAATGCATAGTGCTGTGTCGTTTGATTGTAATGCGTAATGTTTGAATTCGTGCCAGTGTCTAATGAGGCCGTGTGTATTCCATGAAAATATTGTGTTCATTTGTATGTGTTGGCGCGCGTGTGTGGTCTTTTATGTGATTATTTTTTGTTTGTGTTTTTAGCCTGCCGTTGTGGTGGGTGGGAAGAAGGTGGAGTCGGTTGTGGGGACGGTGTCATGTCTGTGTCAGTTGAGTGTTCTAACTCCGTGTGTTCATCTGTGTCGGTGTCTTGCTCTGTGTGTGAGTGTAGTACGGGTGATGCGTCTGATGTTTGTGGTGATGGTGGTGATGGTGGTTCGTAGGTTAGTGGCGGTGGTGGTTGAGGGGGGGGGTGTTGCCGGTTGGCGGGCTGGCCGTGGTGGTGTTGGAGGTTGGGCTTTGCGGTGGGTTGCTGTGTGTGCTGGTGTTGGGGGGCCTGTTTTGCGAGCGCTGGAGTTGGTGAGTGTTGATGTGTGTTGCGGTTTGGTTTGATCCGTTGGTGTGCCGGCGTTCTTGGTGTGTTTTTGTTTGGTAGGAGTGGGTGTTGGCAGTGCCGGGTATTCTTCATGTGTTGGTGGCGGTGGTGTTTGTTGCTGTGTGCCCGGCTCTGAGCGGCGGCGAGCAGGCCACGCCGACTGCGGGTCGACCAGCCACGCCCTGGCCCGGAGCGGGGACCAGCCCTCTAGATGGACGAGGCGCAGGACTTCCCGCTCCATCGCCCATGTGGGGCAGTCCCTGTCCCAGGCCGCGTGGGAGTCCCCGCAGGCGACGCAGCAGAGCTCACCGCTGGTGCATGTGTCAGTGATGTGTTGCCCGGCACATCTTCCGCAGGTCGGGATGTTGGAGCGACACCCCTAGATCAGGTCAATTTGAATGACGCTCTTCAGTTTAGAGTGTCACATAGGGTTCATCAATTCAGGTTAGACAAGTTGAGGTGTAGGACAGTTACGCGACAACAGGTCTTCAGTCAAAGGGTTGCTGATCAGTGGAATAGGCTGCCTGCTGATGTTGTGGCCTCATTGAATGTATTTAAAAGTAGGCTGGACAAATTTTTTAGACAGGAAAATCTTGTCTTTGTGTTCTGGTTTGTGGTGGAGGGGTGAGAATTGTGCTAGGTGGATGTGCACGTCACGGACCCCTTTAACACGCGCACTGGAGGGGAAGGGGGCGAAATCCGCCCACCCCTCCGGTTTTTCCAAAATAACTGCAGATTTTACCGGTCAATATACGCGATTCTCAGTGTACCTGCTTAGAAATGAACGGCGCGTCGTTTAAAGTAAGAAAAATGGAAATCGGCTGAAATTTTTTAAAGTTAGGGGCCGCTAAATTAAAAAAATGTTATAGCGCCAGACCACAAAAATCGGCGATGATGCGCTTCCAGTATACTGACAAAATGGAAGTGTTCTAGGTAACACTAGCGACTTGTTTGATGCATATTGACATGCTGTATAGTTTCAAGGTCATGTTAGGTCACCAAGATCAAGTCAGGTCAAGTTCATGACAGGTTAATGGAACGAAACTTGATCAACTGGAATGTTGCCATAAATCCACTACTGGTTGTCATTTATACTGTTTGTCATTGCGTTTCCATATGACATATATATTATTCATGTACTTCATCCATATATTCATGTACTTCACTTCCTTCTTCACGAAGCCGATTGCTCCGAGCTGCCCGACGGAGCAGTCGGGCGGGCGGCCGGTTCCGGTAACTGGAACAGGTAACTGACCTGATAAAGTGGTGCTATATAGGTGACCTGAGGTCAAATTTTGGGTCTAGCATCTGCATTGCATCATTAGTAATGTCCAAAACATCATTGATGCCCATTTTTGAGCATTTAAACACAATCACAGCGATCCATAACGATGAGAAGCCAAGCCACGCAAAACCGGAAAATTTTGCCAATCTGACCTCATTTGACCTTGAAGATATTGACCTAAGGTCACGAAAATTGCACACAATAGAGTTCACTACCGTGCCCATTCACCCTGCGAATTTCGTTCTTCCAGCTTTACTAGGAGCCGAGATCTTAGGGGGGGGGGGGCGGAATCCGCCCCCCCTCCAGTGCGCGTAATTTTCAGAGGCCCTCCAGGGCGCGTGTTAAGCGGGCATGGATGCGGTTTGAAAATTGTTGGTAGGGCATTCAATCCACATGTGTTGAAGGGGATCAGGGGAATAGGGCTTGATAGCTAGGATAGATATGCATTGATAGGTGTGTGAGATGTTGGTGGATGATTCCTTTAGGATTTGGTGATGGTTGGGGTGGGTCTTTTTACCGGGATTATTGTATCTTCTATGTAAAGACTTCGTTGGATAGGCCCTTGTGGCTCTTATTAAGTCTAAACTCTTTATAACTTTATGACTTTACTGCGGGAGAACTGACTTGCCCAGAACTACCGTTAAATTGGCTGACGTACCTGGTTCGGAAGCTTTTTTAACCTGACTTTTCTCCCAACTTTGACCGCGCCACAAAATCAGATGTCATAGGTAGGTGAAAACGGACAACGACATTCGATTCAGCGGTCCTTTGTACACCTGGGCTTCAGTTAGGTAAATGAAAGCGAGCTATTCGGCGTTTACTTGGAGAATCATCTCGATCTGCGCTTTTCGGAGTGGTTTTGCGAAAATCGCCAAATACAAAATTTTTGGCGAATTTGAAATCGGTTGGCGTGGCCCACTTCGGAATTGTCAATATTTTTCGAAAGTTTTGAAAAAAATAGGATTTTTTTCAAAATTAGTATTTTTGCGCAGTCGGTGAAGCTGGGTCATTTGACGGTGTTTTCTGACATCCTGGGAGGGGGCGTGGGACTTTTTAACGCCAGAGCAGTTAATGCAAGTGGGCGATTCGGAGTGATTTTCCTCGGAAACAGCTTTTTCACTTAGTAAATATTCAGATAATCATCATCCAAGGACACCGGTGGAAAGAGCTCGCCACGGTGCATCTTTTCCGTGACTTTTGTAAATTTTGGTTGAAAACTTTTATGAAATTATACTTAATTATATTATATTTAATAATAATTGAATAATATTATATTTCATTTTCGTATGTAAGATTGGACGAGTGTAGAGCTTTCAGGATGAGATATACCCAAGTGTTGCAATGTATACTTTTCAACTTAACACAATGTTGTAGAGGTGTCCATTGGCTACGTGATGCGATATATGAATTTTGTTTTTCTTCGAAATCTTTAATTTTTAAGTCAACTTAATTTTTTTTAATCCGCCATTTTCAAATGCCCATAGTACTTTGCCTATATGAGATAGAGCATTATATGGCATTTGTGAATTGCAGAACTTTCCATTGCGGTCCCGCTAGTGTTTCATATCTTGCAATTGACCGGTAACTTAGTATCGTACGAGATTTATAAGTGTACACTTTCCCGTTGTCTTAGCATTGGAAGGTAACATGTTGCAAACTTAAAGTTGAATTACTCCTAAAGTTACCGATGGATTTCTTAGATCCCAAAAACAAATGATAGGCCTTGACGGCCGGAAATTGGCTTTTCCAAAAACAATTGAAAATTTTCACAAACATTTGGGAGGGGAATGTTGAAATCTTCCATGTTGTGAGTTATTGTTTGTAATTTTTTTTTCCATATTGACGTACCAGAAAAACATGTTTGTGATAAAAAACTTAGATTAAAACCCAAAATCCAGAGTGCCAGGGGTGATAAATTAAAATGACGAAAAACAGAATTTTTGCCAAATTCACGCACCCCTCACGCCTTATACATGGGAGATAGAAGACTTTTCTGTAATGTGCCTAATAGCGGCTTTCAAGCTCTTTCGAACGCCGTGTCGTGGATGTCGATTTGAAGTACGCTTAAGTCGCTATGGGCCATACCGTAAGAGGCTTTTTCCAACTTTCGAAGTTTTTGGGAATGAACATCAGGTTTTTGCTCATGACTTCTAAAGTTACCGACGGATCTTCAATTTTCGAGAACCATTGAATCCGCCATGGAAAATGGGTCCTTTTACATTCTACTAGACAAATTAGAAACGAAAATTGAACGTCTTTTTTCCAAAAATATTTTCCCTAGGTAAATACATGGGAAATTTTGACGACTTCTGGTCGGCAATGTTATCGGGCGATATTTTTGGGATTTGTTTTCCCTGAAGGGCACCGGGGGTGCACATGTGAAAAAGCAAGAAAAACAAATTTGATATTTTTTTAACGGAGTGGGAGGAGATTTCATTTTCAAAATCGCACCGATATTCCCCCTTACAGCCGAAGTGAAAATGAAGGAATTTGTGATTCACAGGAGAGCACAAGATAACCCTTTCCATGCTGAATCGATCGCCGTTCTAAAATTGGAAATCGGTCGGTAACTTTGGCCGTGAGAGGTCATTATATGTACACATTAATGTTGCAATGTAAAAATGTTGCTTTTTCTAATATCCATTTGATGTTTTTGAAACCGCTTTCAGACGTAGTTTGATATGCTGATCACGAATCTGTGAGTTGTTTTTGGCTGAGATGAAAAATGAAAATGTTATGGCCAGAAAGTTGGGTTTTTTCCTTCATTTTACGAAATAGTGTAATAACTCTTAAAATTGAAGACTTCCCGCTTCCAAATTTGAACACGACAAGAATCTCGTCATGGCCGATGTGATGCAACAACTAGAATGTTCTAATTCTTTTTTGAAAAAAGTGAATTTTCAAAATTTTGAAAACTTTTTCTTTCTTTTTTAATTTAATTTTGTTTTAGAAAGACCTCCGTGCATTTACCTTCAGTTGTGAACCCTGCCCCTGAACTCTTAAAACTCAGGCGGCTACAGCCAGTTGAATATTGACAAAGTGCAAAAAGTACCCTACTTTGCACCCCTATAACTCAAAATGTTGCAATTTGCCGAGCATGCTTTGATCAGGTCGGATAGTATGGGAGGGCTATTATACGATGCAACAAACCCAGCGGCCCTATCTCTCTTAGTTTGTCGTGTAGAGGACACTAAATTTGACATTCATCACGTTTTTGCCACTTTTTGGGTGTCTGGAAATTTGGAAACGAGTCTGAGTCAAAAAGTTACCGACTAATTTGGACTTTCCGATGTTCCCAAAATGTCAAATTGATCACGGCATCTTTCTGTATTGCATTTGTTCTTACAATTTCCCATAGCTAAGGTGCTAGGCGAAAATTACGTTTTCCCATAGCGTTACGCCATTTCGTTTTTTTGCCCCTAGGGGTGCCCTAATTGTCCGATTTCAAAAATTATTCCACCAGGGGACGCACCGTAATATTTTACGTCGACGTATGCCACTTCCAAGCAGTTCCATCCAGTAGTACACTCACAGTGCAAAAGTGCATTTACAGGATTTGGATGTCAAATTCTGTAATCTGAACGTCAAGCTGGAGGTTCTGTCAGTGTATTATCCCTTGACCCTACTCTCAGGCACATTTCTTTGGCCCTTTTTGCCCGGATAAGGGGAGTATCCCTTTTAACCCACGCACGTCCGGGGGGGGGGCAGATATCTGCCCCCCTGCGGTTTTTCCTACTTTGCCGCCATACTAATCGGGCTAGCAAGGCCAAAACTCGCATGACTGCTCATTGGTCTTTTCCGCATATCCTCATAATTTTTTGACCCTGGGTAATCTCAAGTCAGGTCACCAGGTCAGGCGAAGTGACCCAACATCCTTCGGAGTTCTAGGTGGCATCACTCCCACAATAATTGGGCGATTGATTTCAAATTTATATCACGTCATGATCTTATCAGGGACTATAATATGTATATCACGGTTTTTTCGTAGCATTGACCTGAGGTCAGGTCGCGGCCATGGCTTCCCCCATTATAGGCCTATGATAAAATATACAAATGTTTCCTGGTTACATATTTGCTCTCGGAATGACCTCCAACGGTTATGGCGTGTAGTTGGAAGCTATTCTCAATGTTACCGCTGACATTTTTGCTCAGTGACCTCACCAAGGTCAGCTGAGGTCACCTGAAATCACTAGCACATTTCTGCGCATTATATCGCACTGCATTGAGCTAGAAGGCTGAAATTACCGTCATTGTGCTTGTATCGCCAAGACGTGTCGATTGATACATTACATGACCTCCCTAGTCTACCCCATGACCTTGACAGGAGGTCATAGTTTCGGTGACCCATATGTTGACCTGACCTTAAAGTACACAGCGTATGTCGATAGCACATTTCAAGGGCTGTCGAATAGCATTTGCAGTTTGTTTCTATCTGTTACAGGTCCTGAGATATGTGTCAATATCTGAGGGTCCCACCCGATCTGGTCGAATTTGACCTGATGACCCAGTGACCTAAATATTGACCTGAACGAGAAAATGATCGAAATACTTTCGATAGAGCTTGTCACCAGCTATCCAACGCCGTTTTCCGTTTGTCGCTACCTAGCATAGTTCTGGAGATCTTAGGGGGGTCAGACATCTCCCCCCCCGGACATGCGAAGTTGGCGCGGACCGCCGGACGTGCGAGGGTTAAAACATCTGCCATCCGAATCGGCTTGAAAAGATGGAACTGATAACCTGACCCAACCTGACCGAAAACAAAAGTTTAACCTCCACTCGAATTAATTTTTTTCTTCAAAAGGTCGATTATTTACACAACTTTGACCGCCCCGCTAAAATTAGGTCTTGGTGGTAGAGTAAAACGGACAACGGGGTTCGATGCGTTGATCTTTTGTGCATCTGGGATATGAGTTTCAGAATTTGATCTTTTTTTCGGTAAGCTACATCGATCACCTTGCGCTTTTCGGTGTTCGACCACTCCGAAAAGCGCGGAAATAACACCGAATCGCCCGCTTTCATTTAGTATTGTTTTTGTATGTTCGGGATACACATATGTTTGAAGCCGCTCTGCATGCATTCAATGCAGTTCTCGTGTCGAGACATGGCGGGAGGCGCACATTCTCGTTCCCTCCTCCCCTCCCCTGCTGAACGTTGGCTTGTCCATTGTACCTCTCGGCTCGCCGAGTGTGTGTTATCTATTGCCGACACCTCACTGATGAGGGCGCCGGGGAAGCGTGGTCCGCCGGCCGGCCGGCCTCAGCCGACGGGTTTACCCAGCCGTATAGCGGACGCGTGAATAATAACCTGTGTTAAATATATGATCTATACAAGCAGAACCCTGAAAACCCTTCCACCGGCTTTTCAACCTTTGCTGCCCTTCGTCCGAAGCATTGCGTCTTGGCAGGTAGCAGTGGGACGCACTCGGTGTGCGTGTGCACTTATCACCAGAACCCAAAACTGCTCATATCCGTCCTCGGCCTTCCCGGTCTCAAATACCGTTACCTCCTCGATAGCGGTGTATGTGGCATGGAAAACTGTGATTGCATGATGCTGCGGACTGCCCTGGTGAAGACGGCATGATGAACTTTCTACGGATTATCCTCGCGGACGAATCAGAAGAAGAGAGCGAAGGTGATTCAGCCCCAGATGATGACATGGATAATGAGATTGGGTATACACAGTCGATTAGCACGCATCGCTGTACACTCGTATAGTGTGCACTCGCATAGCCTAGACCAAAGAGGAAAGCCAGCCAACCGTGAAGCTGACCAGACACCACTGTGTGGACGACAAACAAGGTCAGTACTTCACCTACGCAAAGGCTGCTGCCAAGGAGGGCGAAGTGATTGTCCAGTGCGGTTTCGCTGAAAATTATTCATTTGTGGTGCAACATACAGCACAAGGCTTCCACTGGGATTCGTCCCAGTGTACAGTGCACCCGTTTGTAATGTACTGGAGTTAGGACGAGGTACTGTGCCATCAGAGTTACTGCTGTATCTCTGACAGCACAAAGCACAACACCGACATCGTGCATGCGTTCCTGCAACGGCTTATCCCAGAAGTTCGGACCGAAGTACCTGACTTCAAAAAATTATTTATGTCACAGACGGCAGTGCTGCACAATATATGAATAAGCATAATTTCATCCATGTGTGTGTAACCATCAGACAGATTTGAGGTAGGTACCCTGTGAGTGGCTTTTTGTCACATCTCATGCCAAGGGCGCTTGCGGCGGCATCGGGAGCACAGCCAAGGGTGCCGCGGCTCAAGAGAGCCTGAAGCGCCCGCTTAACAACCACCTACTGACGGCGGGGACATGTTTGAGTATCTGCCGCGCAAGTTAGACGGCTGCATGTAGTTCATATTTGTATCAAGCAGGAGGCAATGGCCGTCACGACCCACCTCATCGAGCGTTTCTCGAAAGCCATCACGGTGAAGGGAACACAGAGGTACCACATGTTCACACCAGTGATCCACAACACCGTAATAGTTCATTAACTGTCTACTGATGCGGGACGTGTGTTAATGGTAGCTGGGTGAAGTGAGACGTGTCAGTGTGCCCGCTGATACAGATTGTGTGGATTAATATTATCGCATTCACAAATCATCAGTCTGAATTGGAATTCTGACGAGGAATGGGGTGAATGATATACCGATATCATTACATTATACTACTGTACTGCAGCACATTATTGTATTGCATTGCATTGTGTAATTATGTTACTTTACTTTATTACACCGATGCAGACGGCTCATGATCCGATTCTATTTATTTCAAGCTCCGCATGTGTCAATGGATGCGTCTGCGCCAAATTTGTTCTCAAACCGTTCAAGATGAATGCGCTTACTCAGTCAATGAGGTTCATCTTTTTGTTTCCAGAATATGGAGTTTGAAACACCAGTAAGTTCATATTACAGTGATTGGCGATGTTATAAATCCATCATTGTTGTCGGTGAAATACGATCATACATTTTGTTAACATGCTGACATTGATACAGAAATGTATTACATAGGGTGAAAACAATAATATTACTTCTCTCCTTGCAAGTGACGATGCAGGATTTCACAAATCACTCTTCGTCGTTTCTGCATTTCGAAAATAGCATTGTTACTGTCTCGAAGGTCATAGTAGGTCACGTAATCTTAGGTCCCCCGTAATCATAGTAGGTCACGATTTAAAAACGCATCGACAAAAATATCGAAATTAACGCAAAATGCCGTGGATCATGACGAGTTCAGCGATATATAGCTTCGTGCAATTCGTGTTACTCTTCATGGAGTTCCAGGCCAGATTGCACCATGTCGGTGTTGTGCTTTGTGCTGTCAGAGATACAACAGTAACTCTGATAGCACAGTACCTCGTCCTAACTCCAGTGCATTACAAACGGGTGCACTGTACACTGGGACGAATCCACTTAGGTGACCTTCATAACCGTTCCTCCAACCGTTTTCAAAATTGTACAGCTTGAATATCAAAATAAGCTAACCATATTGAAGTATTTTCATCGGAATATGAAGTGTAGGGTGATTTATTTACCCCTTCACTTTTCGATTTGTCGTGGAATGGGCAACCTACCATAATTCGGAGACAATTCTGCCATTTCTGTTTAACCCCTGACCTCACAAGTTAGAACACTTGTGCAACAGAACACTGAAGATCAGATGACTAACATTGTCATCCCATTACGTGCATCGAACGCCAAAAGGCTTGCATATCTGTAATAAGCTGTTTTAAACCAAATTAAAACAGGGCACGATAAACTAGCACAAAAACAACCATGCGTGCCTAATTTAGAACGGATATGTAGAGTTTTATGGGCAAACCCGTAATTTTTCTTGTTTTGCTTCGAAATATAAAATATCGAACTTCATTTCTACATGTATTAAATCGCATTGCGACTGTCTCGAAAGATAAAGTGCAGACTTGGAGCTACTATAGAACCTCCTGAAGCTGGAAGAGCCCTTGAGCACGCTTGAATTCCCCCTGGAAGTTCGAGATGCCGCTTCAAGCTGGAGTGACACCTTGGAGCTGGAGTGACCTCGTAAAGCTGGGGTGCTTCCTAACGTCGGGAGGCCACTTTTCGCTACATGGATCGCTTGTAGTTCGCTGACACTTGCAGGTGTTGGAGGCCCCCTGACAGATTGAGTACCGCTGGAACTTGAGGGACCCGGAGAGTTGCAGAGCTTCCTGGAGTTTTTAGAATTGGAGGGCCTTCTAGAGATATGAATATGACCAGTAAGTGACTTACGGGGTTTCTTCTGTCGTCGCCAAGAAACCTTTCTGGACCTACACGAACAGGTATAATTTTGCTATATTTTCGGAAGGGTAAATGCCGAACGCAATGCAGAAGTATGTTCTAATCCTAATTTGTGTCGGCCCATGAATAGGGAAGGTCGCTCGCTGAATATCCACTCAACAACTTTGGGTATTAGGGTATTGCAAGCAAGACGTTACAATATACTGCTGCCCTGTCAGCATATCTACTGCCTACTCTGCCATGATGTCCGCTGGTTGGTTGAGGATTTACGACGCACCCAACAGCGGAGATCACATGGCGTCGCCTGCCTCTCACCATGGCAGAAAGTGCAGGCACCGCTGGAAATCGAACCTCGTACCTCTGGCACGCCAGATGCTCAGCTTCACCACTGAGCTACCGACGCTCTACACGGTCTGCTCTGTCTGGGGCACCGAGATCTGAGTCGCACAACGTCCTGGGACCCCGAACAACGACTTAAATTCCAATAGTGCCTGAAAATGGATTTTTCGACCAGCGTAGTTCTCCCTCACCACCACAGGCTTCTATAATACCACAGGCTCCAGCAGTGAGTTGCCAGGCCTTGAATCACATCGAATGCCCAACATTGATCCATGGACTCAACATGAGCTTGAGCTCACTGACAGCAGCAAAAACTGACACAGCAACCCTTAGGCGCTAACAGCAGCCCCAGAGCTCCAACAGTCATTTGAAATTTTGATTAATTACGATCTAAATATTCAGTCTTAGCTAAGGCTAAGTCTTCAGGTGCTTAGAATTTCAACATCTTCATGAAATTATACCCTGGGGTGGAATTCTTGGGGAGAATAACAAAACGAAAGTTAGGTAGTTGATAAGCTTGCAACAGTGTTCAAAATTTTGCATATTGCACAGATTACAGTCCTAGCAATTTGCCTACAGCGCAATCTTTTTCAAATAGTTGTCTTGACGTGCCCAGGCAGTTTTCAAGCATTGGTATTTTCAAACGTTGAAATACGCTATTTCGATGGTTGGGACATGTCATGGATATGGGACATAGCCATTGAGGATGTTCCCCAAATATAATTACTCTTTCTCGTTCTCTCTCTCTCTCTCTCTCTCTCTCGACGGAATTTTTGGTCCCGAACGCGATATTTCGGGGGGGAAGGGGGGGGTCTCGTCGCGGGTTTTCTGGGCATGTTGTATTCGGCTAGGCCCCAGTACGATTTTGGTTGACCCCGGTGCAAATTTTCGGGGTCCGGTGTAAGTTTTTTCGTGCCAGCTGTATTCACTTACAGTCCCCTATGCAAATTCTGGGGGCCCCTATGCGAATTCTGAGGGCTCTGACGCGAAATTATCGGCCCCCAGCGTTATTTTTGGGACCCCGGTGCGATTATTGGGAGCCTGCCACTTCAGGATGGGGGACATTTTTATCTCTGGTACGCCACTGCGGCTGCTCAACGAGTTTTTTTTCCAGCCAATGGCACGTCGAGAGTAGAAAGGCCCTTCGGATAATTTTCTTTCGGGACCTATTCTGAATTTCCCGGTGCTCGACAGGGTTCTTTTCCGGTGCCCGACGCCTTCTTTTTGGGGGGTCCTTGACACATATTTTGTATCCTCAGGGTGAAATTCCGGGTAGAAATTGATTTTTTGGAAACCAGCTGCGACTTGTGGGGCACCGGCGCGACTTTTTAGCCCCAGCGAAACTTTCAAGGGCAGCGGCGTGGATTTTTTTTTGGTTTAAGTACGATATTTGGGGGCCCCGTGGTCACTTGTTGGGATCCCTAGCGCGAGTTTTAGTGTCTAGGAAGCTTTTTTGGGGAACCCAACATGTTTGGTGGGCTTTTGGAGCGGTTGTTGGGACACCAGAGTGATTTTATATGTCGGGACTGCCCCGGCCCGACCGTTGCCCCGGTTTCATTTGTTGGGTGATCCCAATGAGACTTGTGGAGCCCCGGTACGACCTGGCATGCCCCTAGCGTGATTTTCAGGGACCCGGGCGAGAATTCTTGGTAACCCAGGCTCAGCGTGACTTCCAGGGGCCCCGGCCCGACCGTTTGTGGCTTCCGTCGTGATTTTCTTTAACCTAAGTATGACTCTTTTGAGCCCCCAGCGTGATTTTCAGGGGCCCATTTGGGAACTTTTGAGGCCTCAGCGGCCTTTTCAGAAGCCCCTGCGCGACGTTTTGCCTCACAATGTAATTTTTCGTGGCCTCGGTGCGATTATTTTGGGTCCAAACGGGATTTTTAGGGAGACTGGCGCAATTTTTTCCGGGGCTCGACGCGATTCTTGCGGGCCCACAGCCTGCCAGGGGGGGGAACTGCCCACAATGCCCCTCCCCATTCGGCACGCCACTGTGCCATGCAATTCTGCAACGTAAGCATCCGGGAATAGCTCATCTGTTTCATCACTCACACGTGATTTCAACTCCCAAGTTCTCCAGACAGTTTGAGGAAAGTCAAACATCTGCTACATGGTAGGCAAGGATGGACTATTAGGCAACAGGGATACCATGGAATTCAGATCATAGTACTTTTGCTGAAATACATACCTTCTTCCGCAGGCTGCTTTGGAGATGGATGCGCTCCTGAAGTTTGGTCAGAGCTGGAGTTGGAGGTGGATGGAGCAGCACTGAAGGACATAACATATCAAAGGACTTTTTTTTAAATTCTTCTTCAGAATACAATGTTTATGAAGGTGACTAAGATGATGGGACCACATATTTTATGTGCTTACTTTTCAGGTTGTGAGCAAATAATGCCAAAAATTGGGCTTTTAGTTAGGTAACATAGCATGAAAAGAAATGTTTTAAATAATGCAACATAACCTAACCCAGCAACCAAACCTACCTTTTAAGAAACAAAAATGAAAAAATATAATTAGAAAAATGTCAAGCAATTTATTTTCTGAAAATACTCAACATTAAAAAGGAAACCTAACCCTGCCTAACCTAACCTAAACTAACCAAAGCTGCTTTTGAAGAAAAAAAATAAAATTTTGGTTGTGAAAGTGTTTGCAACTTTTTGCAAACTTTTGGTATAATTGTGCTTTAACACGCGCACTGGAGAGGGTAGGGGCGAAATCCTCCCACCCTCCGATGTTTTGTAAATAACTCACGATTTTACCGGCTGATATACGCCATTTTTCTGTATCTGCTTAGCGTTGTTCGGCGCGTCGCTTAACACGCGCACTGCAGGGGGGGCGAAATCCGCCCACCCCTCCGGTTTTTCACAAATAACTGCAGATTTTACCGGTCCATATACGCGATTTTCGGTGTACGTGCTTAGAAATGAACGGCGCGTCGTTTAAAGCAAGAAAAATGGAAATCGGCAGAAATTTTTTTCAAGTTAGGGGCCGCTAAAGTCAAAAAATGTTATAGCGCCAGACCACAAAAATCGGCGCTGATGCGCTTCCAGTATACTGACAAAAGGGAAGTGTTCTAGGCAACACTAGCGACTTGTTTGATGCATATTGATATGCTGTATAGTTTCAAGGTCATGTTAGGTCACCAAGGTCAAGTCAGGTCAAGTTCATGACAGGTTAATGGAACCAAACTTGATCAATTGGAATGTTGCCATAAATGCACTACTGGTTGTCATTTGTACTGTTTGTCATTGCGTTTCCATACTTTATTCATGTACTTCACTCCCTTCTTCACGAAGCCGATTGCTCCGAGCTGCCCGACGGAGCAGTCGGGCGGGCGGCCGGTTCCGGTAACTGGTACAGGTAACTGACCTGATAAAGTGGTGCTATATAGGTGACCTGTGGTCAAATGTTGGGTCTAGCATCTGCAATGCATCATTAGTAATGTCCAAAACATCATTGGTGCCCATTTTTGAGCATTTAAACACAATCACAGCGATCCATAACGATGACAAGCCAAGTCACGGAAAACCGGATAATTTTGCCAATCTGACCTCATTTGACCTTGAAGATATTGACCTAAGGTCACGAAAATTGCACACAATAGAGTTCACTACCGTGCCCATCCACCCTGCGAATTTCGTTCCTCCAGCCTTACTAGGAGCCGAGATCTTAGGGGGGTCGGAATCCGCCCCCCGCCCTCCAGTGCGCGTAATTCTCAGAGGCCCTCCAGGGCGCGTGTTAAAACAAGAAAAACGAAAATGGGCCGAACATTTTTCGAGTTAGAGGCCATCAAAGTCAAAACATTTCGTGGCGTCAGACCACAAGAATCGGCGCTGATGCTCTTCCCGTATATCGGCAAAATGGAAGTGTTCATGGCAATACTAGCGACTTGTTTGATATATATTGTTGTGCTATATTGTTTCAAGATCATGCCAGGTCACCGCGGTTAACTCAGGTGAAGTTCATGACAGGTCAATGGAACCAAACTTGTTCAACTGGAAGGTTATCATAAACACAAGTGACAGTCATGCGATTCATGTCATTTCGGAAGTTACTCCCTACTGAAAACTTCTATTTTTATCATTGTGAACCGAAGCGTTTCCATACATCATTCATGTACTTCAGCCCTTTCTTCATGAAGCCGATTGCGCCGGGCCGCCCACCGGTCCGGCAGGCGGCCCGGTTTCAGCAACTGGAACCAGTAACTCACCCGATAAAGTTCTGATATATAGGTGAACTGAGGTCAATTACCGGATCTATCATCTATATTGCATCATTAGTTATGTCCAAAACATCATTGATGCCCATTTTAGAGCATTTAGACACAATCGCAGCGATCCATAACCATGTCAAGCCAAGCGACGCAAAACAAGCCAAATATGACATATGTGACCTCATTTGACCTTGAATATATGGACCTGAGGCATGAAATTTGCACACAATAGTGTTCACCACCATACCCATCTACCCTGAAAATTCCGTTACACTAGCTATAATAGGAGCTGAGATCTTACGGGGCGGAATCCGCCCCCCCCTCTCCAGTGCGTGTAATTTTCAGAGACCCTCCAGGGTGCGTGTTAAGGTAGTAACAAGAAAAGTTGTATGGGCGCTGTATGACCAAAGCAGTCAATGCAGCCGTAAGCCCAAATAACCAACCAACCAACCAAGAAACGTTTTTACATGCATTTTCCTCCACAAAGCAAACAAATGGGCTAGGTTTGGTTAAGTTAGGTTAGTTTAGGCTTTTTAGGTTGGAACATTTTTCAAACATTTTTCTTTAAAAAAGCATTTGCACATAAAATAAGTGATCCCATCATCTTCGTCACCTTCATGAAAATGGTATTCTGAAGAAAAATTCCCAAAAATCAAAAACAAAAATCAAAATCATTTTTCTTCCAGAACAACCTATGTTACGTTAAGTTAGGTTGGGTTAGGTATTTAATTTTAGAAAATGTTCAGAAAATAAAATGCTTTAACTTTTTCTAATTATATTTTGGGGGAATTTTTTATCCAAAGGGAGGTTAGACTAGGTTAGGTTAGGTTATGCAGCATTTTTATTATATTTTTGAAACATTTATTTTTATGCTATGTTACCTGACTCAAAGCCCATTTTTTGGTGTTATTTTGCTAACAACCTGAAAAGTAAGTATTTGCTCAGAAAATTAGTGGTTCAATCATCTTAGTCACGTTCATAAACATTGCATTGGAATGATAAATTCCAAGAATTAATAAACACCTTAAAGAACAAATTTACCACCAAACCTAACCCATTCGTTTGCTCTATGGAGGAAAATGTGTGTAAAAACGTATCTTGTTACCACCTTAAAGCACAATAATACTCAAATATGGTAGGTATGTAGTTAGGTATCTGGCATTAATATAGAAACCCCGTGCATAAATCAGAAAAAGGCATGGAGTGGACTTGTTCAAGCTCACCTGCCAACTTCTTCCTCTACTGTTTCTTTGGGAATTAAATACCAGCAATATTTTCACTGTTTAAAATCACACCAACATCCAGACACATCAGTGTGAAGTACACAAACGAAGCAGCGCGACGTCACATGAGTTTGACCACCGGATTAAACATCGCGCGCAATTGCACCATAAAAGTCTCATCTCCGTCATATTTGGCGACGACAATCGCTAGTTTGAGATTCTAGGATTTTTGTACTATAACTTTTTATCTTTGGATTCTACGGTTTGGGATGTTCTGAAGAACGGCCATCACGACCGATGGACGTTATGCCCAATTCTATTTTTAAATGAGGGAGACAGGAAATTAGCAACTTCAAACACGTAATTACTATATTGCTGCTAATTACCGGTTATTGTTGGGTGATATTGTCTGCCTCACTCAAACGCCTCAATGAAAGTATTTTCGTCCTATGCCTAGCTGCGCCAGCATGCAAAATACAAATACAGGGTAATCCTCCGTTTTGTCGAGAAAAAAATCTTATAACTTGCAAAGCTATACCGCAATCAGGCCGTTGTCATCCACATGCCTTCCTGTGTGTCGCCTTGATTGGTACAAATGACGTCATCTGCGGTACACCTTTTGAGACGTTTAAATGGTTTGTTGTATATTAAAATATAAATATTTTCAATTCAATTCACTTTTTAAATCTTATAATATCCCCTCTGTGCTTTTATAATCTTGTTCAGCTGTTATTTTATCAGTTTCAGTTAGGTTGCGAATTAGACGACCACCATCACGAAATGCAGCGTTTTTGGAAACACATTTTCTCAATTTCTTAGATGACGCAGTTGAGTCATAAACGGCGCGGTTGTTTACATAGCTCTCTTGTATGCTTTATGCAACGCATCGTGTTTGCTGTCCTTGAGTTTTAGCTGTAGTTTTATCGTATTGTGTTGAGTTGTAGTGCATCTTGTGTGTAGTTGCACTGTTTACTGTAACCACTTGCTGTAGTTAATTATATTGAATACATGCACATTGTCACTGGGCATGTAGGTACCTAGGTAAATCTCAAGCTGATGGTGGATGGTGGATGGACAGTGTGGTGGGTTGGCTGCTGAATATTTATTATAGTTTGTATATCCACAATCTCAATGATAAACGTGATTGTTGTTCCCTAGACTGGATTGTATGCAAGTTTGACAATGACTGGGAATTGAGAATGGAATGAATCCTGTTCAACCTCCACATGCATGTGGTTTTGCCATTGGTGGTGTGTACAAACATCAGTATGACAATGCAATTGTTGTTTAGTGGCTTAGCATATTTTTCAGACAATCTGCTTTAAAATGCATCAGCATCAGCTAAACTCAGCATTTTATGACGTAAGTTGTCCTTCCACAGTGGAGGGAAATCCAGCTATTTTGTTTTTTTTACACACAATTTTCAATTTTGCAGCAAAATGTGGAGTCAGTCCATTATCTAATCCAAATATGTTTATTTTTAGTACAAAATGTGCTGGCTAACATCAACTAAGTCTTCTATGTAGCATGGTGTTTTTCATTTTTTCCCCTTTAGCTTTCTTATCAGCATAAGAATATCATAGGTTATTGGGGGGCCCAGATCAACATTGGGAGGGGGGGGGCAAGATCAACATTGGTGGGCCATGGCTCCCACAAAAGGATACAAATCGACGCCCCTGCACACTGGACCTTCGACACCTGTGAAATGATTTCCATGTCTCAACATTCTGATACCGTACGGCAAGCCACGTCGAATGACACCCACATAATGCAAATTGAAACCATAGCGACGAAACGCGAGGTCATCGAAGTACTCAATCAAATTGTTGACCTTGACATGTCCCGGTTTGAAATGTTACTCGAGTGTTCACCACTGGTTATTGCTTGATACCAGATTTTGATGGGTTTGAGCGAAAACGAAAGAAAATTGAGCGGATCGGAAGATCAGCTTGGCCTTTGCCCCTGAACAAAAATCGATTGCTTAGCGTTCTGATACTGCATAACAAGCCACGTTGAATGACGCCCATTTGATGGGAATTGAAGCGATAGCAACAGAACCTCGCGTTCGGTCGATATCGCTTCAATATCGCCATCTAATAAATCAAGCTAACCTTTGACCTAGAAGTTTGTCCTTGACATGTACCGGTCTGAAATGTTAGACGATGGTTCAGCACAGGCTATTGCTAGTGATACCAGATTTGTGCAGGTTTGGGTGAAAAAGGAAAAAAATGGGAGGCAACCGAAGAAGCCGGTTTGCGTTGGATCTTGACCGTTAAGGTGGTAATGTGAGGCCTATGTAGCTGCTTCCAGCGTGTTCAGTGCAAGCAGAAGCATTTGTAGTAATTGATTCGAACGATCATAAACCCGTCGCTGAATTCCGATGCCAATACAAATACACCTCTGGCGAACACATCGCTGAATACGAATACGAATACGACGTAAACTTGACGTACTTGTTTAACACGCGCCCTGGAGGGCCTCTGAGAATTACGCGCACTGGAGGGGGGGGGGGCGGATTCCGCCCCCGCCCCCTCTAAGATCTCGGCTCCTAGGAAAGCTAGAGGAACGAAATTCGCAGGGTAGATGGGCACGGTAGTGAACTCTATTGTGTGCAATTTTCGTGACCTTAGGTCAATATCTTCAAGTTCAAATGAGGTCAGATTGGCAAAATTTTCCGGTTTTGAGTGGCTTGGCTTGTCATCGTTATGGATCGCTGTGATTGTGTTTAAATGCTCAAAAATGGACATCAATGATGTTTTGGACATTACTAATGATGCAATGCAGATGCTAGACCCAACATGTGACCTCAGGTCACCTATATAGCACCACTTTATCAGGTCAGTTACCTGTTCCAGTTACCGGAACCGGCCGCCCGCCCGACTGCTCCGTCGGGCAGCTCGGAGCAATCGGCTTCGTGAAGTACATGAATAAAGTATGGAAACGCAATGACAAATGGTACAAATGACAACCAGTAGTGCATTTATGGCAACATTCCAGTTGATCAAGTTTGGTTCCATTAACCTGTCATGAACTTGACCTGACTTGACCTTGGTGACCTAACATGACCTTGAAACTATCAACTAACATGGAACTAACATGACCAGAATCAGTCCGGATCCTTGCACAGGTGGCGCTTCAGGTGGGAACCGAGCAACGGGACTGCAAGTCGGAGAACGTCGAGAGGGAGGGGGTGGGGGGGGGTGGAGGGGGTTGCTGCCGTTCCGCGTGGCAGAAAAATTATCCTTTGCCCATTTCGATTCGTGACCATGCAAGTCAGGTCGCCATGCAAGTCGCCATCTCGCCTGGTGGGCCGATCACGAGTCTCAGCCACCAGTGAGAATTCGTTGGACAGAGCCACAGACACACCGTGTCGCCGTACCCTGTGCACCAAGCACAGCGCGTGGTACGATTCCAGGTCCTGCGCACTAAGCCAGACAAACCTTTCAAGCAGATCCGATGCATGGTAGCAATTTTGCGGCGGAAGATAATTTATACTGCGAAATTCGCAATTTTGGGCAGTCGAGATCGAAGTTCACATTCACACTGAAATGCAGTACCTCGAGCACGCGGACTCTAGCTGTGTGACCTTCCCCTCCCCATCCAATTGTCCATGCACTGTCAACATTCCTGCGTATGTCCTTCCAACCCTGCAGTAACAACTCCTCCCATGACACGAGCAGGTAGGCCAGCTTCCACTGGTCTACCCGTCCACTCAGTTGTATCGGGGTAGCCGCGTCCCCTCGGCCCGTCTACCGGGACCTCAGCCTCCAGGACTCCCCTGGAGGGTGAGGTCCCCCGTCGCACGGTACTAGCTGTGACGGGGGAGCAACACTCCTATTTGGTCCCGATATTCCGGAGGGGCGGGCGGTCCCATAGGACCCCATATGGATCAAGTGGCAGGTCGTCCTGGGCTGGGGGCCTGGGCTCTGGCCTAGTGCCTGCCGGCCCGGCCGGCTGGAGTCAAGGGGTGGGCGGCGCTGCTAGTGCGGTCGGTGCGGTGAGTCTCTCTCTCTCCCGGCCATGCGAAAGCGCCGCCTGCCCCGTATAGCTCCGCGGACGTCTAACGTCCTCCCGTTCACGGGGCACAGCCCCCTCCCCAGTAGGGCACCAATGTGGTGGGACGTCCGCGGAGCCGAATGAAAAACACTGGCATGGCAGCCATAACACTAAAAAAAACTCCCGGTCCCTACCGTAGGGACCAGACCAACTGTTCGCCCATCGCTGGTGGGAATAGCGCTAACCCGGAGAGTAGCCGGGAAACAATTCCTCCTACACAACGTGTTCTTGTGTTCCGTGGAGTGACGAAGTGTCTCGCCTCACTGTCTTTATTTCAGCGCCAAAACGGGTGTGACAGATTCGGAAAAATTACTCGATGTGAGAAGTTGAAAGGTGGTGCTTTAGAGGTAGAGTTCGCGCGGGCCGCAGAGGTGGAGAAAGCGTTGAAGTCGTCCAAATTTACATACAGTGTACCGAAGAGTGATAGGAAGGTTGACGAGACAATCCAAATCACAAAAATCTCATCGCGTGGTATAATCAACTGTTACGACTTGAAGAATGTGCCAGAGGATGAGATCGTCAACTGGTTGTCTACATTCGGAATGATGGAAGCAAGGAAGCTGAAGGTGAGGATGGATACAGGAACAATTACTACGAACAATATTACTTTTATTTTACGCAATTGACTTACCGTGAGTGGAAGTGGGCTACGTGCGAGTAGAAGTCCGCATCTTCCTGCGAACTCAGATATTCCACATCTTCCTCGCATGGGGTTATGAACCCCATGCGATGTTTGAAATGCAAAAAGTATGGGCACACTAGTTAGCACTGCAGGAATCGTCCAGCTAGTGAGAAACGTGCTTCATCTAACCACAGCGCCGAACAGTGCACATCCAACACGCCATGCTGCAGAAACTGTTGGCGCGGACAGAATCCGTACACCTTTGACAGCACATGTTTGTCTGATGCCAAGGAAGAAATCATTGCAATTAAACACACCCACAAAGTAACTTTCCGTGACGCTATGGAAGTTTATGAACAGTTCCACTCTAAAATATCTTGCGCAACGAAGGTTAGAAACATCGCACCAACCCCACACCAGATACAGGAAGACAGAACCAAGAAACTAATAACAGACCTGTGTGCACTACTCCGCTCTTTCAGCGCATTCGTCACCTCGCCATCCACACCACAGAAGCAAATGACACAGCAAAGCAAACCACTGAGACCTCCGAAGGGCCAAAATACGCCGCTTCGCCGCGACCGGCCTCGCCGCCTCCTGCCGCTACGACACCTGCTACAGAGCAGGCCCCAGTTCTAACAGTTCGTTTTCCTTCAGACGGTCTCTCGATAAGGAATATCAGCAAGACAACTTACAAGTCACTTTTTCAGTCACATCTAGTCAAGCCTAGTCAACCATCCCATCACTCGTTTTACAATGGAAGTGAGGACGAGCCCGGAGGAACTCCAAGTTATAATGAGTGAGTATATTTGCCGTAGCCGTATGTTCGCAGGAGACGAAGCTTGTAGCCCGAACCCCGTTTTGTTTAAGAGACTACCAGGTTTTCGTAATGACAACCCAACAGACACAGTGGCACATGGGGGTGTCCTGGTGGCTGTCCATCACGGTTCTCCTGCGCTTCCTTACCCTGCGGACGAACATGCAGGCGGTGGCAGCGCGGGTGTCCTTCGAACACGGACATATCAGCATTTGTTCGATCTACCTCCCCCTGGCGGACTTTTGCCCTCAGCAGAACTCGGGCGCCTGCTTCCTCCTCCCATTTTACTTTTGGGCGACTTCAATGCACATCACACAACCTGGGGCAGGGGTGAAAAAATGCCGAAGCTCTCACCGACGAACCTGTGAGCTGTCTCAAATTATTTGCATATATGGTTAATAAAACAAGTGCCTCAAACGCTTGTTTCTCCGCGTCGAAAAAGTATGTTTGATCCTCTTTATAGTTGATACACATTTCAGCTAGAAATTGGAGGGTAGCACTTTTATGTTTCGAATCATGAGTTTTGTCACCATTAAATCCACGAAATATTTTTTGGGGCAGCCGGTGGAGGCGGCATATAGCATACAAAGTTGTAAGTAAGTAAGTAGCATACAAAGTTGTTTTAATATATCATACCAAGTAACATTCAAAACAAAACAAAAAAATGTAACCACCTAACCTAGCCTAACCTTCCATGCATTAAAAATTATCTGTTAAGAAATAGATAACTTCCAAACAATTATTTTCTTTTAAAAAATGATAAACAAAAAACCTAACCAAATTTAACATAGCCCAGCCTAAACTGTTTTTGAACAAAGAATGCTTGAACATTTTTTACAATTGCCCATGTATTCCCAAAAACCATAACTTGCAACAAAAGCCTAACCTAACCTAACTTAATGAAAACCAGCCCCTTTGTATGTTTTATTAAGTAAAATGTGTGCAAAACTTGTCTTGTGGTTACCTTAAACTGCAATAATACTAGTTTGATTAGGTTAGTTTTGGTTTCATAAGCTGGAAGTGTGCACAAAAAATCAACAAAATCCTCAAAACTAAATTGCAAATTGTTTTTCTTTCAAGGCATATTATGTTAGTTTTCATTAGGTTGTGGTAAGTTTTATAAGTTGGGTAATTTGAGGAAAACAAATTGTTTGAAATTTTTAAATTTCCTTTTGGGATATTTTTGCAAGGGGAGGTCAGATTATGTTTTATTTTTATTTTTTAAGCATTTACTTTTTACTGTTAGCTGACACAAGCTTCTTTTTAGTGTTATTTTGCCTCAAAACTGAAAAATAAGCATTTGCAGAAAAGGTGGGTGGTCCCATCATTTTGGTCACCTTCACAAATATTGCACTGAAAAAAAGGTCCAAGAATTTAAAAAAAACCTTCCAAGCACAAATTTACCACGCTGTCTCGGCTGGCTTAAGGGCAAGAGCATGACTACGAGTTGGTCTAAAATTGTAAACATATTTGTCTAGGTGTCATGGATGCCAAATTTTGCTGAATTCCAATTGGCCACAAATAACAATGATGCAGTTGTGCAGGATGTGACAACAAAACACAATACCTTTTGTGGTTACAGCAGCAAACAAAGATTCTGATTTAGTAAGAATAGACATAATTGCAATGGTAATACCTATTGACATTACATCATTGAAAATTTCAGTGGCACAACTAGATGTAACTGTATTAAATCCACATCAAATAAAGTCAGGCTGCTGCCAGAAGTTGAAGCTAATTTGTATCTTGAGAATGTGGACATGGTACAATATGACAAATTGATTATTGCTAGATTTTTGGCACCCAAACATTATCCTCTCCAGCAAATTATTATCTCATTCTTCTTATCTGGGGGTTGAATGGTATTGTCCAACAATTAACAGCTCTGGAATAAAATGCTCAAGACTCACTGGACAGCACAAGCACAGATTCAGATGTTGCAGGCTGAAAGAAGAACATCCTCTGCATATTGCATTACTCCGCAACTTCTTGTCCACATTTAGGATTACAAAGCAGAAACAGAACCCTGTGGTAGGTAGGCACCTACCTACCTACCTACCTACCTAGGTACGTAAATCCGGTCAGCAGGCATAGCCATCACAAGAAAATAAATTCCTTGCTTGCTCCTTCATTGCCTTGCTCCTAAATTGTCCAATTAATCACCACAAAAAAAACATGAATTACCTGCTACTGATGTGTTGACATCGTCATTCGGCACCGATCTGCACTATTGCTTCCACTTTCCTCCAACACCGAATGACATCTTCTTTACGCGCAATGCAATGCTATTTCATACCATTCAAGGAGATTAAACTTCATACCATTCAAGAGGAACCATTGAAGCCACCAGGTATAATTTGTTCTCGAAATGACATCACAGAAAACTGTATTTGCACCCGCGGATCCAAGAAAGAAAGTGGTAATGTTTTTGGTATCTGTTGGTAGTTGCGTGAAAAAATGTCTTCGAGTTGATTTGCTTTTTTTGTTTCACGAATTATTACGCTAATTAAGGGCAAGCAGATGCCCTTAACTTACATGACGTCATTTACCAGGACCCGATTCTACTTCTTTCAGCAAGGTCATTCAATAAGGTTCAACGCGCCACAGATGTCCCGCATGAGACAGCTCACTTGCTGTCTCACCGGCATACCGCCGACCTCTATGAGAATTTAGCATAGGCCGCCATCTGTGCCGCAGATTTTTTTCAGCCAGCAGCTGACTCATAAGGACGTTACCACTATATACAATATGCCATCTTCTAATGTAAACTAGCCCAGAAATGGACTGATACGATTGATTTTCCAAAAAAAGTTGTTTTCAAGCTTGGAAAGAAAATGACATATCAGCCTTTGGCTGTCTCACTAGTCTTGCGTGTCCTTTAGCTGTCACCGACGTGCGTCGGCGTGTCGTTGGCTTTTTCGCTTCTGACCTGGGGGTGCGCTAATAGTAACACCCGTGGGCGACAACTCGACACGTCCTTGAGGAGTCGCTATGCATACTTAATACAGGTGCGCACACTCACATAGCATTACCTTCAGGAAGTACATCCGCCCTGGAGATTAGCGTGGCCAGCCCGCAGTTGGTGGAATCTTTAGACTGATCCGTTGACTTAGATCCTAGAGGTAGCGACCATTTCCCGGTGTGGCTTCAGTTTACCAATGAAGCCATTCTTGGCACAAGACCACAACGACCACAACGACAACGACAACGACCACACAACGACACAACGACAACGACCACACAACGACACAACGACAACACAACGACAACGACAGCGACCACAACGACCACAACTACACAAGAAGGTTCGCCGGATTTCGTCGCTAGACTTCAAGATATGTTTAATAAAAACGGGAATAGTAGTGTAACACCTATATAGGATTTTACCTCAATAGTTTTAGACTGTGCAGCAGGTGTATCCCACGTACTTCTGGCTATCCTCGACGCGCGCCCGTGCCGTGGTGGATGGAACCATGTCGAGAGGGCATTCGTGCTCGTCGACGTGCTTTGAATGTAAAATTGTAAACAGTTGTGCTTTGAATGTAAAAAATGTAACATTATGTTGGATACCCAGCCACGTCGGAATAGCGGAGAACGGGTTGGCTGACCAGTCAGCGAGGCATGCTGCGCGAAGCCAATACACCCGTTCGCTGCCTCTCCCCGCAGCACACCTTGGCCAGACTATTCATATGTTTTTCCAGGAAAAATGTCAACAACTGCGTGGCTCAACTGGCAAGAACAAACTGAGAACCATCAAGCCAATTTTGGGGCGCTGGGAGTCATCATTCAGAGTTTCACGAAAGGAGGAGGTGGTGTTCGCCAGGATGCGAATAGGACACATCTATGCCGCCCACGGCTAACTGCTGCGGAATGAGGACGGATCAATGTGTACTCGTCGTGATATCCCATTGATAGTCCGACACGTTCTTCTGGTGTGCCCTCGTTTCTCAGTCCAACGAAGACGATATTTTGGAAGAGAGGTGTCCACGCTAACGATGGCAAATCTTCTAGGTGATGGGCCACATGTGGTTCAGAATGGACAACTATTCGAGTTTCTCTCGGAAATACGATTTGCTGCCATCTATTCAGGGAGGTAAAGATTTGCACTGGTTTTGGCATAGTGAATACTCCTTACACGTGGAAGTAAACCTAGCCGGAACCTGGTACCTATGTAGAAAAGAGCACAGCTGTGGGCACTATATCATCAACATGGTCGATGCGCCCTAAAGTCCAAATAACTAACTAACGAAATACAGAAGCGGATCTGCGAGAGAACCAGATCGTCGACCAGAACGGACAAGCCAGCGGGCGGCAGATAGCCCCTCAGATATGACCGACCATTCAGAATGTACCGAAACAGCGCCTAGTGATGATGGAGACGTGCGAGTCCCAGCTGAGAGGGCTACCGAATGTAAGGCCGATATTTTTGGCCTCCGAGACGGGGAGATCATGTCGCAAAGTTTTACCGAGACATGTGGAGCGTGACAAAGATTTTGCCGACTGCCCAGCAACATCAGCTGGGTCTTTCCTGCGTCTCCGTGAGACCGTTCACACGGAGCCAAATGTCAAGATAGGCCAGAACTTGTCCCATCCGAACGACGTTTTTTAATTCAGATTTTTTACCACCGATCAAAATTTGGGTGTCGTCTGCGCATTGGAGAATTGCTGCACCTTCTGCGAACAGATTGATGTAGTTGATGAAAATGCAGTAGAGCAAGGGGCCGAGAGCTGATCCTTGAAAACAAACTCCGATGCTATTTGACAGTGGTACCGACTTTTATTGGTCACCAGACTGTGAGTGAGGCTGACACTCTGCGTGTCTTGGAGGTAAGCTGAAGACCATGAAATGTCGATGCCGTGGAGGCTTAATTTTGAGAGGAGCTTCGAGTGTTTGATCACATCAAAGCATTTGCTCAAATTCAGCAGGCAAGGAAGGGACATCTCCCCTCGGTCATTGGCGGGAAAAAATTTGGTCGGAAATGGAAATCAGGACAGTTTCCGTCGAGAATTGTGAGCGGAAGACGTGCTGAGTGGGGCGTGGGAGGTGGTTTTGGTACACGTAATTCTAGAGCTGCTGGTGGAAGGGGAGCTCCACAATCTTGGCAATGACAGGGACGGTATAAATATAACGGTAGTTGGATATATCGGTAGGATTACCGAACTTAAAGATGGGGTAGACGAGGAGGATGTTCAAGATACAGCAATATCGCAGTGGGTAATGCCGAAGTTAACCAGATGCAGAAGCACCGTGCAGGCAGCGTCAAAAGCTAGCCACATCATGCGGATGTTGATGCCGTCTTCACAGCAGGCCGACGAGCCATTCCTTCCGAAGACGATGACACGCAGTCCCGACAGCGTCGACGGCACCAGCACCAGCGAGCTCACGCCCACACGCGGCAGGGAACAGGCAAGATCGGGCGTCTCTCCCACATCCCTCAACTCGCCGGGTAAGCGCGTACCCGCGCCCACAAAGAAGTTATTTATCTGGTCCGCCGTGGCATCTGGCAGTTGGCCTTGCCGTTGGCTTGCCGTCGGAACTGATGTGCATCCACGTGGACCGGCCGCCGTCCTACCGGACGCGCCGCTCTATATCCCAGCCGGTGTGGCATCCAATAGCGGACCGCACCGGCCGGAAGGTCACGATACTCAGCCGTGCCGTGGCCGTGGGCTGCCAGCGCCGACTGGTACAATGAACTCCATAGTGTCACCGGACACCGTTGGGGCGCTAAACCTTCGCTGTCGCATGGGCCAGACACGAGCGTGATGGTCAACATCAGCAAAAACATAGAGACAAAAACCACTCCACTTAAGAGTGACATTCGGCGACATGAATGCAGCACTCCAGTCAGCTTCCACGGAATCACGGCGCAAAGCACATGGATCGATCCGGCGGAGACAGCGAGAACGAACAATAGCGTGCAGCGGATGAGAGCGAGGCATATCAGTAAACGTGCGGACAAATGTCTACAATCACAAAACATGGAGCCACAGCATTTCACAAGGTGAGCACAGGTTGGCATATAAATGTCGAGAATCAAGCCAGATAAATATGAAATAGTAGTGACAAACTGAAACAGCGAATAGTCAGATATAAAGTCGCAAAGGAACCCATTCGCGGGGTCTGAGTCAGGTTTCACAAAGTCGAAGTTAAATTCGCCACACATCGCCACATATCACTTCGCACTTCGCACGATCACTTCGCACCGTCCATTATCCAATAGCACACCCTGGCATTGATTCCTCAGTTCGTTGAAGTCCGCTGTCAAGGTCACATGTCGCCTGGGAGACCTGCATGCGGTACACGTGACAAACTGCCGCTCTTCGTCAGGCCTCACCACAGCCCACAGCGTTTCGATTCCGTGTTCGGCGCGGCGTTGGCGTTGGTTTTCAGCCGTGTGACACATATGTCGTCCTGTCAGCCAGCGCTGCCTCGCCGAACACGCGCTGCTCGGCCCGGTCAGCGCGTCATAGTTGGTTTCCCGCCAGAATCAATGGCGGCTCGGCGTGGACGGTTTCAGCCACGTCTCGGCAGTCCCATTGACGTTATAGTTGCGATGATGTAGGTGCTCTCTCTGCTCCAGCAGATTCGGCTCTAGGGATTGGACGTTGATGAGCCAAATGTGAGGCCCTGTGCTAGATGTGTGTGACAGGTGTCCATTTCTGCGCCGGCCGCCCCTGCACCCCCAGCACCTGGAGCCGGGCCCGCGCCTGCCGCGCTTCGTGAGGTAGGACCGACGAGGCGCCGTACATTGAATACCTGTCAGCTTCAAGGTCACACGGACACCGGACGCGTATCGGCTGTGGCGGCGGTGGCGGTGGCGGTGGCGGTGGCGGCGGGCCTCTTAGGCGGAAGTGGCGACCTGCACCACTGCACTAAATCGGAAACGCCACGCCGAACTGTGTAAAATGAATGCGCTAATCGCTGAAATTGATGCATACGCGGTGAAATTAAAGGCAAAATGGTGTATAGGTATTCCTATTTGTGCTCCCTTCAGGCACCTATATACATAGGTGGCGAGAGGTGGCTATAAATGCAAAAAAAATACAACGAACATGTAGAAATTGTTTAATGCCCATATCGAAATGACCTATCTGACAAAATAAACCAGTCACGCAACGACTGAGAAAAACCTTGGTAAGGCCCCAGCATCTTTGATAGGTCTCAACATTTCAATAGTAGAGTTTGTGCCCACCAATGCATGGGCGTAGGAACGTCTGAAAAAGTGGGTGGGCCAGGGTCAACAGCAGGGGCGCACCCAGGGATTTCGCAAAGCACCATGGCTGAACACTTTTGAATAGAGAACCCGATAATTTGAATAGTGAACACACAACATTCACCGCTAATGGGAGGGGCAGGCCCCCTGGATGCGCCTATGGCTAACAGGAACATGTGGTACTGAAAAATAACTATCATCGCAGTATCAGTACTTTCAAATTCACACTTCTCTCTGAACTTGGGACTCTTTTCATGACTGATGGATTCTTCTGTAATAATAGGTTTATGTTCCTGGTGCAAGTCAAACCATTAGTACCTATTACTGTTCAAACAAAATTTCTTCAGCTTCGCTTTGTGCGTGTTGGGGTGCAAGCTCATTACAGCCTCAATAATGAGTATGTGGTGTGCTCTAGTTTCCATGATATGGTCCATGATATGGTCTCTAAGACGTCCCCCGTTGTAAATGTTCACCGATGTTGGTGAGGAGAAAGAATAGACAAGAACGTAGCTTACTTGCTGGCCCATGGCAAAAGAAGTCTCATGATTGATGCCGGAAAGGATGAGACACACGAAAGACGGGTGATCGCTGGTTGAAAATTCTTTGATCCGGTGTGTGGCAGACCAAGATTGGCAAGCTGACATAATTGTATAGTGTTCGTCCTCAGGGCCTAACTCCAACACGCAAGTGATCAGTTACCTTAATCATCTCTGTAGTGCATATCGTGTACCTTAGAATATTCGCCACTTGAAAAGAAATGCTAAAACTACATCATGTGGCACCCGGCTGAAACGGAATGTAAGCGCTTATTTTGGGGACCAACAACTCAGTGCAAATTAGCCGACTACGGCAAATTGTCTACGGTTGTGTTTTGGGGCTCCAGCCAAATTCTGTTAGGGCGCCGGCACATTTTTGCGACCCCGGCTCTTTTTAGAGTTGTGTTGCGTTTTTATGCACAGACGATATTTTTTTAGGTACCGGCGCGTTTTCGCAGACCCTGTAATGGCAATAAACCAGTTGCGATTGGTGGGGTAAGGGATATATATTTCCGGGGGGGGAGTTATTTTTTTAGGCGTGCCGGACCACGAAGGTCATTTGCGCCGCCTTTAAAGCGAGTACGGTACCTGTCTGTCTATAAAGCGAGCGTGTGTGATTGGGCAAGTGGACATTTACTTTAAGGAATTTTACGTTAGTTTGCGTGATATTTTAGGTGCTGAAGGAGATGGTCTGGGTTGGGGACAGTTTCTTGTTGTTTAAATGGTTTAGTTTTACTTTACTCCTCCACAAAATAATTTGTGGTTTTGGGTGGGGTTGGGAGTGTGGTGAGAGTTACGAAAAGTTGATTTTGCCAGGGTGCCGGCTTTAGCCTACTCTTATCGAAGAGCACCGAGGGATCTTTACCGTGCGAACAAGGAGGTAATTGTTCACACCGCCTATCACGCCGGCTGCCGCGGTTTAGTTGTTAGTAGCGGGTTAGTCTAAGCATGCCATGCAGGGTTGTCAGTTGGGTTAGTACGGTGTTTTGCAATTCGGCTCTTCTATGTCCGCTGTTCCTCTGGGTAGCCGTTTACGTTATGAGTTGCTAGGCAAATCGGCTCATCTACGTCCGATGGCTCCTCGTTTTACGTTATGCTAATTTTTATTTTTATTTTTCGCTTTTGTTTTCCTAAAGCAAGTCGGTTCATCTACTTCCGACGGCACCGCTAGGTAGCCATTTATTTCTAATTCAGAAGCAAATCGGCTCATGTACGTCCGACGCCATGCGGGAATGACTATTTACGTGTTTCCTTCGAGTGTTTCGCGGTCATGCATTGCGAGTTGATGTGAGTGTTGGTGGTGTGGTGCCTACAATGCCCCTGCTAGTTGTGTGGCATACAGATATTCAAATAGCAATTGAAGGAGTTCTGGGTGCTTGTCACCGATAAGCGATGGAAGCGATAAGGTGATGCCCTCTTTTTGCCAGAATGCCTTAAGTGGTTGTCTTTGGGAGCTAAAGCAACTACATTCTAGCAGGATGTGGCTTATGCTTAACGTGGTGTTGCAGGTGCCGCAGTGTGGTGTTGTGTATTGGTCCCCTCCAATTGAGGTTGTGTTAGTTTTGTGCAACCGGTTCTAAGTCTAGTGAGGATGACCTCTTTTTGTCGGTGAGATTGATTTGATGAGTTCCATGTACCTATTGTTGGTTTGATGGCGTGGGTGTGGTTGGATTTGTGTTGTGTTGAGTTGTGTTGTGTCCATTTGTTCTGTTGATGTTGGCGAATGTGACGTTGTAGGAGTGCTTTGCAGTCGTCTACCGAATATTCCATGCTAGTGTAAGTGTTCAATGCTAAGGCTTGCTTTGCGAGCCGATCTGCTTCTTCGTTACCTGGGATGCTGGCGTGGCCTGGAATCCAGAGGAAAGAAAAGTTTAACTTTACGTTATGGGCCACGAATTGTTGGATTATATCAATGAAGTGATGTGGACAGTCGTGGGTGTTGGTAATTGACTGGAGGACAGATTTGGAGTCTGAGGAAATTACTACGTTTCTAGCTTTACGTCTCTTGAGAATGGTGATGGCGGCCAAAATGGCCACTGCTTCAGCGGAGTAGATGGAGAAGTTATCCGGTATACGCTTTGAAAGTCTGAGACCTGCTCCAGTGATGCCGATGCCTACCTTTGCCTCGTGTTTCGACCCATCCGTGAATACCAGTGATTTGTGTTTGTTGTCATCGGCGAACTTGTGGAAGAGGCAAAGAATTTCCGCCGATGTGATAGTGGATTTCTTTTCCGACATCAAGTACTCGACCTTTGGTGGACTGAAAGTCCAAAATGGCCTAGTGGGCGGTCGAGTTGCAGTGGATGGCATTGCGAAGTTTAGATCTGAGAGAGCCATGGAAATTTGAATGGATTCAAATTCAATTGACTCAACAAATTCAACAAATCCATTTGAACCATGAATTGTATATATTTCCCGCATTTCGTAGAACATATGCGATGTGACATTAGAACAGGTATCGAAGTAACACAATACATGAATTGTACAAATAACCGTGATGATGTTAGAGCGAACTATTGTGTGCAGTTGGTGAAAACATGAGTATGCACGACGACAACAAAATCACATACACACGACGAAACAACGCGAGAGCCATACATTAGGAAGACAAGTGTTGTACAAGCAAACGGGCTACACTGCTCTCTCACGGCGGAACCACAAGTACCAATACTACATGTACTCGCTACATTTCCATCTCACACCATCAAAGGCTACACTGCCATCTCACGGCGGCACCAGAAGTATTAATACAATATGTACCCGCTACATTACTCCCCCCTTCACGCGAAATTCACAAACCAAAAAACGAGTCTGTCGCCGAATGCGGGACGAGCATCGAGGCAGAGGACGCTCTGTGGGCGCAGGCACGGATGGCGCAACGCCGTCCGTGCGACCGACTCGCCGGACTTCAGTGAACACTTCCGGATCCGCAGGTACCGGAAGAGGGTGCGTTCGCGATGAGCGCTGGCTTGCACCGGGCCAGAGATACGTTGTCCCGCCGACCCCGACGCTCAACCACAAGGTTGTGATTACTGCGGGAAAGAACGCGGTAAGGGCCGTCGTACATATATTGGATAGGGGATCGGTGGGAATCTCGGCGAATGAATACGTGGGAACATGTATCCATGTCCTGGGAAACAAAAACCTGGCGGGAGCCCGGACGGGGTGGAGTCGGGCTGAGCTCGGACATTGCGGTACGGAGCTTAGAGACGAAAGAGGCCGGGTCGGAGGACAAGTCTGTCGGATGTGGCGTGAAGAAATCGCTGGGGAGGCGCAGAGTGCATCCATACACCAGCTCAGCAGCAGAACAGTCCAGGTCAGTCTTCAGTGCGGAACGGATGCCGAGGAGGACGAGTGGGAGCTTGTCAGCCCACGAGGGAGCGTCGTCCTCGGTCCGCAGAGCCGCCTTCAGCTGCCTGTGGAACCTCTCCACCATACCATTTGCTTCGGGGTGGTAGGCGCAGGTCCGGATGCGTGACGTCCCCAAGATCTTGGTCACCTCTGTCCAGAGTCTCGACTCGAACTGGGAACCTCTGTCCGTGGTGATGATGTCTGGGACACCAAAACGCGAGATCCACCCGCTCAGCAGGTGGCGAGCCACGGTCTGGGCGTCGATGGTGGGAAGAGGGATGGCTTCCGGCCATCGGGTAAACCTGTCGACGATTGTTGGCATGTAAGAGTAGCCACCGGATGGTGGTAGCGGTCCAACCAGGTCTAGATGGATGTTGGAAAATCGGTCTGATGGAAGGACGAAACTGCCGAGGGGAGGTTTTGTGGGGCGATGAACCTTCGCTCTTTGACAGTGCGTGCAAGAGCGCACGTAGGCCCTGATGTCAGCTCGCATCCTGGGCCAGACGAATCTTGCAGACAGGAGACGCTGAGAATTGAAGACTCCAGGGTGTGACAGGTCGTGCACACTGCGGAAGATTTCGTGCCGTAGAGTAGCCGGAATCACGAGTCGAGGCCTGGCGGTGGAAACGTCACACCAGAGCCTCAAACTCGGATGGTCAGGTACTGGGAAATCTTGCAGAACGAGAGATGTTGACTCTCGTAGGCTCGAGATTTCCGGGTCGGAGGACTGCGCCAGTGCGATATCGGCAACGCCGATCGGCTGTCCAGGAGTTGGAGCAGCAGACAATGTGCAGAGTCGGGAGATGGTATCTGCGACAGAGTTCAGAGGGCCTGGCACGTGGGAGATTTGTGTGGTGTATTGTAGAACCAGGTCCCTGTGATGCTGTTCTCGAAGATAATGGTTGTCTGTGCTTGATGACAGGGCGTAGACTAGAGGTTTGTGGTCTGCGAATATGGTGAATTCTCGACTTTCCAAGAAAGGTCGGAAATGACGAACAACCAGGTACATTGCCAGCAGCTCCCGACCAAAGGTGCTGTAGCGGCGCTGAGCAGGGGTCAGCTTGCTGGAGAAAAATCCAAGCGGCTGCCAGGCATTTTCGACCCACTGCTGCAGAACAGCACCTGCTGCATGGTCGCTGGCGTCAGTGGCCAAGCTGAGCTCAGCGCCTGGCACTGGGTGAGCCAGAAGGGTGACATCCGCGAGAGCAGTCTTGGCCTTGAGGAACGCTGCCTTCGCCTCTGGTATCCAGGTTACCGCCGCAGAACTTTGCTGGCTGGGAGTCGGGACCGTGAGTGAGTGAAGCGGGGCAAGCAGTTCAGCAGCGTGCGGAATGAACCGATGATAAAAGTTTACCATCCCGAGGAAACGCTTGAGTTCCTTCCTTGTGGACGGAAGCTGGGAATCCATGATGGCGGATACTTTTTCTTCCAGCGGTCGGATTCCACCGGCAGACACATGGTGGCCGAGGAAGGACACAGCCTCGGCACCAAATACACACTTGGCCGGGTTTAAGAGTACGCCGTGGGCTGAGAGACGCTGGAACACCTGGCCAAGAAGTCGCAGGTGTTCTTGCTTGTTGGCGCTAGCGACCAGGATGTCGTCCACGACGCAGAATACGTGGTCCAGGCCTCTGAGAACTTGGTCCATAAATCTCTGGAAGGTTTGACCGCTGTTCCGGAGACCGTACGGCATGCTCAGGAACTCGAAAGTCCCAAACGGAGTCGTGATGCACGTTTTCGAAATGTCTTCTGGTGCCATGGGTATCTGATGGTAGGCTCTGACAAGATCAAGCTTGGAGTAGATAGTCGTACCAGCCAGACAGAAGGAGAAATCGTGTAGATGTGGCAACGGGTACCTGTCGGGAATAGTGATGCGATTTAGTGCACGATAATCTCCACAGGGACGCCAAACACCGGACGACTTCGGAACCATGTGCAGGGCTGAAGCGTACTGGCTGTTGCTGGGTCGTATGATGAGGAGATTCAACAGGCGCTGAAACCCAGTCTTCGCGGCGCTGAGGTGAGCCGAGTCAAGTCGGCGTGGCCAGCAGAAGACTGGGGGTCCCGAAGTCTCGATGTGGTGGCGCACCGAGTGTTTGGGCACCGGAGGGTTTGACGCTTGCGTCAAGGAAGGGTACTATCGCAGAAGTTGCGAGAAAACCGGGTCGCTGGTAGCTATCACGGCTGTCAGGTGCGTAGAAGACAGCGGAGATGGAATGCCAGGGGATGCAAGACCGGTGCAGTTGTCAATTAGCCGACACCTCTTTGTATCTACCAGAAGATCATGGGCTGACAGGAAATCAGCACCAAGGAGAGGATGGAAAATATGCGCGATCAGGAAAACCCAGTTGAAGTTTTTCCTCAGGCCTAATGACACAGTCAACATACGCTGACCAAACGTCTTGATGCTGCTGGCATTCGAAGCCTGGAGGTCCAGACCACGAATACCACCGACGCGGTCTGCTGGAGATGCAGGTAGAACACTGTATTCAGCTCCGGTATCTACCAGGAAATTAATCCCAGTGTTCGAGTCTTGCATTTTAAAGAGTCTACTTGGCTGAACGTCGGAGTTGGGGAGGGCAGAGGCTGACGTCGGGTTCAACTGCCCTAGTGGTGGTTTTCCTGCATGGACCAGGAGCACGGAGGCTGGCAGGCGCGGGCATTGGTTCCAAACTTCTTATGATGCCAGCAGAAACCAGCAGAGTCAGGAGTCCGCGATCGTGTCGGTGCTGCAGGGCGTGGACTTGGTCGTGGACAATGGTCTGAGCGGCCACGATGTGGAATCCTTTCGGCCAGAGAGGTCACCGTCTTGTCAGGGCTGCCAATCCCGCGATCATTTGGTGCAGGAGAGCCGGTATGTTCGGGGATGATCCAAGAGCAGCATTAACTTGCGGAAGCGATTCACCGTTGCCGGCAGATGTAGCAGATCCCAGGAAACCAGGAACGGGCGGAGTAGACTGCGGCAGCTCCATCAACCGATCTGCGGTACTAGCTAAGGCAGATAGGTCGGTTCCTGGAGGGAGACACTGAAGAAAGGGAAGAATCCGCGTCGGCATCGCGTTGAGGAATATCTGGCGGACCAGTGGCGAATCCTCAGAGCCTTCAGCTTGGGCCAGGCCCAGAAGATGACACAAAAACTGCCATGGACGCCGGTCACCCAGGTGCTGGCCAGAGAGCAGAGAGCAGAGGCGCTGCTCCACGGACTTTCCGAAGTGCTGACGAATGGCTTCGGATAGGACGGTATAAGGCTCCGTCGCTGGAGGGCTGCGCAAAATGTCAGCGAAATCGCGGAGTAGATGGCCGGGAAGCAAAGTAGCCGTGACACGGAACATTGTGAGCTGGTCTGTGATGACAGCTTGAGAGAAATACAGTTCGAGCTGTACCAACCAGATAACTGGATCCTCTTCAAAGAACCGTGGTGGCGCTACGTGACTGCGGATGACAGTAGAATATGATTCTGGTGTCGCCACAGAGGTCATGGCCGAGTATTGGGACGGGTCGCTGCAGCGTGAGATGAGCTATCCATGGTGAAATATAAAAAAACGGAAAATCAGGATAAAAGGACTGCCACTGGTCGTCGACGCAAGTCGTTACGTGTGGCAAGAGGTGTCGGTTGAATAAAAAGCGACCTATGCTGCCTGTCGTCGCTAGGCGTTACGAGCAGCGCAGGGCGTGATTTGGTAGGATGACCGTTGCCACTGATCGTCGTCTCGAGGCGTTACGTGTGGCTCGGGTCCAGGTCGGGGTCACCAATGTAACGGCGATAAACCAGTATAAACCATTGTTGGGGTAAGGATAGTATATTTCCGGAGGGGGGGGGGGAGAGTGATTTTTTTTGGGCGTGCCGGACCATAAAGGTCATTTGCGTCGCCTTTAAAGCGAGTACGTTACATGTCTGTCTATAAAGCGAACGTTTGTGATCAAGGTGTAGGCAAGTGGACATTTACGTTAAGGAATTTCGTTAGTTTGCGGGATATTTTATTTGCTGAAGGCGACGGTCTGGGTTGGGGACAGCTCCCTGATGTCTAAATGGTTTAGTTTTACTTTACTCCTCCACAAAATAATTCGTAGTTTGGGTGGGGGTGGGGGTGTTTTGAGAGTGGCGAGAAGTTGATTTTGCGAGGGTGCCGGCTTTAGCCTACTCTTATCGAAGAGCACCGAGGGATCTTTACCGCGCGAACAAGGAGGTAATTGTTTACACCGCCTATCACGCCGGCCGCCGCGTGTTAGTTGTTAGCTGGTTAGTCTAAGCATGCCATGATTGGGAAATATACATGATTGAGAGCATGTGGTGTGTTTTAGGTCCATTTTATTCTTCAAATATCAGGAAACATACCCATAGGGTACTAGGGCATAACCTATGGCATTGGGCTTAGAGCATAGGCGTGATATCAGAGGTGTGAAAATACTGTATGGTTTTATTTCGCCTACCCACACCCACTTTCAGCAGTCGCTATGGTCACTACTCGCATGTCCGCTCCTCGTGAGTAAAACGCTAGCATATCACGTGTGCTATGCCAGCGCAATCCCTATATGTCAATATACTACTTTTACTACGCAGTGTACCGCTTTTACTACGCCAGTATACTACTGATACTACGCAAGTCCGCTAGTTGCAATGCATCAGTGCACCGTTCGTACTACGAATGCATGCGACATCCACACCGGCATATCGCTGTTCGTGCCGGGCCTATATGGCTTGCTCAGCGTTGCTAGGCGACCAGCTCGGCGTCGGGGTCAGCTGGTAGCGCCAGCTGAGTGCGGGCCGGCGACGGCGCTCACTGACCCACTGGCATACAAATTGGCCGACGCGACAGAGGACAGAGTGCCCGGGAGCAGAATCTCACTAAAGCCGGGATTGGGTTCAGTGCGTCCCTGTGCGGTGGTGCATTCCCGGCAGCTGGGGTGACGCCAGACAGCGCCAGAATTGGATGGGAACTGCATGGCGATGTCCGGATTGGACGAGCCAATTGGGCGGCAACAATGATGGTTGGGTAACTGGAGCGTGGTAACAAGGGCTTCGTCACGTTAAAACGGCTGAGGGTATCGCGGTTTTTGGGTCAAATTTCCCCATGAAACGGCCGTAAATGTAATGGTAAATAGATCTTCCATCGTTTTAGCATGACGTAATAGTAGATGGCCGCAAATGGTCCACATTCCCTCTACCCCTAAACAAACCATAATCAGGCATATTTAAGAATACATCTGCCACATACTCCCTGTGGTGGAACCTAACCTAACCTATATGAGCGATTCAGCGACTGGTTTGGGGTTCGACTGTGTAGTTTGAGTAATTCGATATGCAGCGTCTAAAGGCTACCGAGAAAGGTGAGCCACCTGAATTGAGGCCAAGCAAGATCATTATTTGGGACAAGGTAGCATTCAAACTGTCTCACGCTCCTGCGTTGATATGCATTATACAATTATATATTATAAAGCGAAGGCAAGCTTTATGTTTGCTTAGATACACATGCATTGCTAATATACGAACAGTTATGTGTCATATGTGTCGCAATATGTCATATGTGTCATATGTGCAACATATGTGTCACACCTGTAATTTTCCATACTTATTCGACTGACCTAACGAAAACTTTCGGGAAGTTAGTCAATTCAGCGAACATGCCTATCGAAGTAGCTATTCTTTTAGCAACAGAGTTGTGGGAATAATTAAAGGCTACATGAAATAATTGAACCTTTTCAGACCCTCTTAGCTGCCAGAGGTGCACTTAACAGGACATCTAATGGCTCCTCGACTGGCAGCGAGCACTCTGATTACCACAGACTCTCTCAGCTTCCAGACGTGCACTTAGCAGGACACCTAATGGCCCCTTGACTGGCAGCGAGTACCCTGAGCACCACATACCTCTTCAGCTGCCAGCACCTGGCGTAAGATGTGACCTGCCATGGACGATCGATGGACTGAGAAGCTAGTCTCTGAACTCCGACAGGTTGTAGGGGTTTGACATGCTAGCCAAAGACAAGCAGAAATGACGTCAAAGCATACATTGTGTGTTTACTCGAAGACAGGTTACAAGCTGTCGTTGTAACGTTCCTTTTTTAGATATAAGACTGAGTAGCATGAAAGCAGTTTTCACCCACTCGCGACCTACTTTATCGCTTGAACTCGACCGACTTTTTCCGATTGTAACAAGTTTAACTAGAACTTCACATCTTACCTAATGTATTTGGCCTTCAAAATATTAGCGGGATTTCAGTTTTTCATGACTCGCTTGCCTACCACTACTCGACATTGCTTGAAATCATGCGTCCTAAATCTGTATCGATGGTTATGAAATGCAAAAGATGTGCGCAGTACGCCAGACTGATAGGTGTGCGGAAATGGGTGGTACTCTTTTTCACATTATCATTGCACAATCATGATCACTTTATGCGCGCCACTGGAATTGAAAGTACGGCAACTTGATCATGGTTGGGTGATTTTATTGCTCATTGAATGTTCGAAACGACTTTGGAGAAAAACGTTCCAGACAGTGCCGTCATTTTCATTTTCACACAAATCCGTAAAGCCGCAATTATTATCCGTTAACAGCCGCCATTAACTGTTCATTCAAAGGTGCATTGGCCATTAAGGTCGACAACTGAGGAAGCGGTGTCAGCATGTTCACCTTTCCAAAATCAAATGCACTGAGCGACAGAAGTGTTCGCCAGCTGGCTGCTTAGTGACTCATAAACTGAGCGACAGAAGTGTTCGCCAACTGGCTGTTTGGTCATTCCTGAACTGAGCGACAGAGGTGTTCGCCAGCTGGCTGCTTAGCCATCTCTGAAACTGTTTGCGTCCTTGCAACAGGGGCGGTCCGAGGCACCTAAATGAGGTGAAGCAGAAAAAATTGCAACTGTACCCCCCCCTCCCCAGAATATATGTCCTCGGATTTTCCCCACTTTATTTCTTTGGTTGCGAAAATTCACAGCTGTTTCTCTTAGGGGGTGCCTCTGACGGAAAATCTTGAGGTAAGGATGCACTTGAGCCTTCCCGGAGGGGAGCCTTTTCCCGGCCGGAAGGGCACAACCTTCCATGAGGGGTACATGCCTCCAGATCCCTCTGTATCCGCCCTTACCTGGGCTTATCAAAACAGCGCTGGTCTCCCTGGTCCTTTATTGATGACATGCAATTTGTCCTTATATGATAGATAAGAAAACTGTTTCAAGGATTTATCAGTGCAATTTGTTATTCTTGATGATGGTCGATATTTGTGAGGCTGTTATAGATAATATATATATATATATATATATATATATATATATATATATATATATATATATATATATATATATATATATATATATGTATATATATGCAGTTTATCTGGCAGTTTTCTTGAAACACGCCTGGGATTCGATCGTTGCTGGTTACCAGACAGATGCAATCTATACGGACTACTCTTCGGCTTTCCAAAGTGTCAACCATAAGCTGTTACTATGCAAGCTCGAAAAAGCATATCATGTTTCAGACAAAATTCTCTCTCTGATTCGCTCATACCTGACTGGTCGCCGGCAGCGTGTGATAGTCAACACACGCACGGGGCGGTCTCGGACTGGGCTGATGTCACTTCCGGTGTACCGGAATGGAGCTTGCTGGCCCTCTGTTATTTGCCCTGTTTGTGAACGACCTGCCATCCAGGATTGACTCGGAATGTCTGATGTTTGCTGATAACGTCAAAATTTTTCGGAGGGTAGCGTCTGTGGACGACGCGACCCGCCTGCAGAGGGATATTGATTCCCTCTGCAAGTGGTCCGCAGACTGGATGCTATCCTTGAACCCTCTGAAATGTAGATCATTCACAATGACTCTCCGTCGTACTCCTGTGCGCTTCGAATATAAAGTACACGATACAATGCTGCAGCGTGAGACTGTGATGCGAGACCTAGGTGTGTACCTGGACAGCAAATTGACATTCGCACAACGTGTGGCAAAAACTATGTCATCTGCGAACCGAGCTCTCGGACTGTTTATTAGATCAATGCAAGCAGGGGTTCCTGGTAGCAAATTCTCGAAAATTGCTCTGTTGGCGGCATATAACGCGAACATTAGGTCTCGCCTTGAGTATTGCTCCGTCATCTGGGCAGGCGCAGTCACACCACATCTGACCAGGATTGATAGGGTAGAACATACATTTTTAATGTGGCTTGCTCAACACTGTAGTGCCTCACCTCGACCGGAATCTCTGCAATATCAGGACGTTCTTCGCTTGTATAACATGACGTGGTCCCGTATAAAAATTCCACCAGATTGGAAAAGGGCAAATGTAGTTCCTATTTTCAAGAAAGGAGAAAGAGGGAAAGTTGAAAACTATAGGCCAGTAAGACTCACACCCCTAGTCTGCTAGGTACTCGAATCAATTATCAAGGATAGAATAGTTAGTTTTCTGGAAGGAAACAGATTGATTCAAGATACTCAACATGGGTTTAGAAAAGGGCGATCTTGTCTCACAAATCTCTTGGACTTTTTTAATTTTGCTACAGAACAATTTGAGCAGGGAAATCAGGTTGATGTATCATATCTTGACTTTAGTAAGGCCTTTGACAAGGTACCCCATAAACGGTTAATGATGCAGCTTCAGGTCCATGGTATTGCAGGTAGCATCCTAAAATGGATAGAGTTGTGGCTTTCAGATAGACAGCAGAGAGTGATGCTAAATTGTACAAAGTCATCATGCCAAAATGTTCTTAGTGGAGTCCCCCAGGGGTCGGTACTGGGGCCCCTATTGTTTATTATATATGTGAATAGCATTGAATGTGGCCTAAGCAGTAAGGTTTTGAAATTTGCGGATGATTTGAAGATCTTTAGGGCAATAACAGGGTACAATAAGCAGGTTTTGCTGCAGAAAGACTTAGACGAGCTTGTGAAGTGGTCCGAAAAATGGCAAATGAAGTTTAATTTTGATAAATGCAAAGTCATGCATGTAGGCAGGCAGCATATGAAGCCTCCATACTTGATGGGTGGCCAAGTACTATCTGTGACTCAGCAGGAGAAGGAATTAGGTGTTATTTTGAACACAAAATTGGGGGCATCAGAACAGACCAAAGAAGCCAGGAAGGAGGCACTAAGAATGCTTGGGGAAATACAGAGGAATGTGTCATACAAAAGTGGGGAGGTCATCAGGAAGCTTTACTGTGCATATGTCAGGCCTGTGCATATTTGGAATACTGTGTCCAAGCTTGGTCCCCTAGTTATGAAAAAGATTGTTGGCTTTTAGAGGGAGTACAAAAGAGGGCAACACAAATGGTTAATGGTATAGGCAACCTGGCATATGAGGAAAGATTGAAGAAATTGAATATGTTTTCACTTAGATATAGAAGGCTGAGAGGAGATCTCATCGAGGTTTTTAAATTTGTTCATTGTCAAGAACAGGGATATCTCAGAGAAATGTTTGAATTTAACAGAAAGGAGGCAATTAGAGGTCATCAATTCAAAATTAAAATTAATCACAGCAGGACAAGGTTAAGACCGTCTTTCTTCACCAACAGGGTAGTAGAACACTGGAACCAGCTGCCAGGAACCATTGTCAGTAGCAACACACTGAACATCTTTAAGAACAGCATAGACAATCATTATAAGAATAGGGGGCTTGTTTTTCTGTATTCCAGGGAGGGTTGATCGATAGGGAGGAGTTGGGAGTTGGGAGGAGTTTGTAATTGTTGAGTGTTATGCAATAGCAAGTAAGTCTGTTATTAAGTCTAAACGCTTTATAACTTTATATAGGGTGTACCTAGCAGTGGATTCAGCACCTTCCTTCGGGATGTGATACTGATGAGATTGTCTATGGTAGCACAATGGGTATGATGGGAGGAGTTTGTAATTGTTGAGTGTATTATGCAATAGCAAGTGAGTCTCTTATTAAGTCTAAGCGCTTTATAACTTTGTATGGGGTGTACCTAGCAGTGGATTCAGCAACCTTCCTTCGGGATGTGATGCTGATGAGATTGTCTGTGGTGGCACGGTGGGTGTGCTAGGGGGAGCTTGTGATTGTTGGGGGTGTTATGTAGTAGCAGGTGAATGGTGCTGGATGGGGTAGGATGTGTAGCTTCCTAGGAGCTTGGGATGGGGGATTGATTGGGGTGAGAGTATGTACATTTCTGGTACCTTTTCTAGATGGGCTTAACCCAGATGGGCCCCTGTGGCTCTGATTAAGCCTTAATACTTTATGACTTTATGACGTCTGTGTCCACTCGTCACGTACAATCCGACATCATGTTCTTACGAAACGTGTTATGTGGCAGGACGGACTCATCAGTGTTATTGCAGAACTTTGGATTATGTGTCCCAGTCAGGAGAAATAGGTTACCTGTTTATTTCATGTACCGTATGCACGTGTAGAAACCATGAGGTGCGGCTTATTTAACAGATTATTAAGAGAAACGAACACATTTTTAGCGATGACACCAAGTGCGCACATATTCACGAACCCGCTGAATGCATTTAAGACGCAGGTGGTTAGATACTGTGCTGCGTCACACGCTCACATCTGAGCCGCGTAGCCATCGAGCATCGATGCAGTTCCGACAGCTGTTTACCTGTTTGAACTGAAAACTGTTCACCTGTTCTGTTTACGTTTTTTTTTAGCTAATGACTTCTGTAAAGGGCACAATATGCTGTTGGAGATTGTGGACAATAAACAAATAAACATATATATATATATATATATATATATATATATATATCTATATATATATATATATATATATATATATATATATATTTTTATATATATATATATATATATATATATATATATATATATATATATATATATATATATATATATATATATATCGACTATCGGCTAAATTGGCTTCAAATATTTTTGGTTGATTTTCGTGCATAGATAGTTTCACTTTATAAATGAATAAGTATAATTTTGCGGCGATCATACCCAGATAGCTGAGGCTTGGGAGACACGAAAGAAATTGAGGGGCACAAATCGCCACTTTTCAGAAATTGAAGGATTTCCCCCCCCCCCTCAATAATGATGCTTATTATTGAGGGCGTATTTCCCCCTCAGAGTGCAAATCCTATCTTTAAGAAGTACAAAATTTTAAAAGTCCAAGATATAGCAAAACTTCAAATGTTGCTTATTATGCACAAAATAATTTATAATCAGCTACCTCATTCTATCAGACCCCTTTTCACAGAATCGCTTAATACCCCATATTCCACAAGATTACAAAACCACTTCCAACACAGCTATTCAAACAAAAATTATCGTTTCTTCACCATTGAATGTTTTGGACCCAAGCTTTGGAATACTATCATAGCAAAGGTGCTTGAGTGCTCGAGTGCTTGAGAGCCGCATCAATGGAGTTCACATTCCACACCATCTAGTGGTAAGATTACAGCGTCAGAACTCTGAACAAAAGCGTAACCACCAGACCAAGCTGGTACGTCTGATGGAAAACAGCCCATGGAAAGGCACTGGTAACCGTGACTTGATTACAAACCTTTCAGACCGCGATCTAAGTTCGATAGAAACAGAAGCCTTATCATTCGCCCTCAATTTCGCTGTCGGATCCCACAAACAAGACTATCTGAAATCCGTAACTCGCAACCAGTGGTATTCTGGCAGTGATATCGACAAGGGTTTCATCCAAGGACTCACCACCTGTTGTTCCGCGTTATCGGCCACAAGACAGCCATCCCTCCCACGAAGATATTTGAAAGCTCTGAAAGAACTCGACAATGACCATCAGATACTAATAACAAGAGCAGACAAGGGCGGAGGAGTGGTAGTTCTAAACCAAAGTGACTATGTGTCAAAAATGAATGCTTTTCTAGACGATGTGGTGACATACCAATCGGTACCAATAGGAAATGCACGGAAAGAGAGTGCCCAGTTTCAGAAGAAAGCTCGCTCCATCCTGAGAAAATCATTGAAAGGAAAAGGACTTCTACACCTAATAGAAGAGTCCCCAAGGACGCCGTCCATGAGAGGTCTACCAAAAACTCACAAATCTGATGTACCCATGCGTCCAATTGTTTCAGGTATAGGAAGTGCTCCACATAAGCTGGCGAAAAAACTAGCAAAACCTTTGTCAGAAATGCTAGGGCAGATAAGTGAGCTTTGGAATTCAGGCGACTTACTAGGTAGAATCCGAGATATAGACTTCACCAGAAAAAAGCTGGCAAGTTTTGACGTGAAATCTTTGTTCACGAATGCCCCTATCGGGGGAGCCATGGAAGCGGTTTCTAGCGCCTTAGACAAGTCAAATAAATTAGAGCTTCCAGTTCCAAAGAGTCATTTCATACAGCTCGTGCGTACATATGTGGAATTTGGAGCACTACAGGTTTCAAAGGGGAAGAATATCGTCAAATCAACGGCCTCACCATGGGCTCACCATTGAGTCCTGTTCTGGCATGTTTGTTTATGGAAACCCTCGAGGCGGACAATTTCAAATCTATGATTGGCCCCAACTCCCTTTGGCTGAGATACGTAGATGACATATTGGTGATTGTTGATCAAGGTACTGACCTCGATGCGGTCAATACAAATATTAATGATGTACATCCATCGATTCAATTTACGTTAGAAAAAGAAAAAGAAAAAGATAATGAGGCTGAGATTCCTTTCTTGGACACACTGATCAAACGCTGTGACAGCAGGTGCACATTTTCCGTGTACAGAAAGCCCACTAACAAAAACGATATTTTGCACTACTTCTCGGGTCACAGCCATGAAACAAAAACAGGGGTCCTAATGGGCTTTTTCTTAAGGGCTCATAGAATCTGCAGTCCTGAGTGCCTCGCAGAAGAATTGCTTTTCATCAAAGAGTCTTTCAAGTTGCTGAAATATCCAGAGGGTCTGATAGTGAAGTTGCGCCAAAAAGCGGAAAAGGTAATGTGCATGACAAAGGCCAAGCAACGAGTTTTGACAAAAAGGTGCATATCAGTACCGGAATCACAGGGAGCAGTCACCATCTCCCAATTCACAAAAGACAAAATCAACATCAGTCTCTCAGCAGGGGTCAAAATCAAAGACATAGTCAAGAGAGGGGTCCGCAACGTTAACGAAGAAAGCGTAGTCTACAAAATTCCTTGCGCGGGAGGATGTGGAAAAAGTTACTATGGGGAAACGGGGCGGGGGATAGTGGCTAGAATTGGGGAACATCGTTCAGACCTCAGATACCATAGACTTTCTAATGCTATGGTGGTGCATGCCGATGAAAAAGACCATCTCCCAAATTGGAAAGGAGCATCTGTTCTTAGTGGTGGACTTGGGAAGAGGTGTCGGAAGACCGTGGAATTTCGCGTATATTGCCACACGTGAAAATATCAATGGTGTTTCTGGTAGTTTCAAAATTGCAAGTGTTGTAGCGGAACTGGTTGTGGAACATGTTGAAAAAGGATAGGTTAAACAATGTTTAACCTATCCTTTTGTTTATGTTTAATAAACATCACTGTCGTACTTATTTGGTCGTTTCCAATGTACTGTTTTCACTGTCTGGTTCATTCGGTGTCAACACATGCGAAGTGTTTTATGATTGATGTCTCGTGACCTGTGTTCGAAGTGGGAAGGAAGAGAGGGGAAAAAGTAAAGGGAAAAGAAAGAAGAGGAAAAATAAAAAAGAAGAAAACAAAAGAAGAAAAAGACGACAAGTGCTAAATGCCGCCATGCCTGTAAATTGTCCATAGCTTGAGAAAGGCGTGAGCCGAAACGTTGTTAATAAAGCTATGCTCCCATTGCTCTGTGTTTTCACAATTTGTAATTCCATCTTAACTAGTACAAAGATATATATATATATATATATATATATATATATATATATATATATATATATATATATATATATATATATATATATATATATATATATATATATATATATATATATATATATATATATATATATATATATATATATATATATATATATATATATATATATATATATATATATAGATATATATATATATATATATATGTATATATTATATCTATATATATATATATATATATATATATATATATATATTTATACTATATATATATATATATATATATATATATATATATATATATATATATATATATATATATATATATATATATATATATATATATATATATATATACATGGGTGTAATCACTGAGGGGAGCTCGGTGCGGGGGACATCCCCCTAATTTGTGAAAAGTGGCGATTTGTTCCCTTCAATTTCTTTCGTGTCCCCCCAAGCCTCAGCTATCTGGGTATGACCGCCGCAAAATTATACTTATTCATTTATAAAGTGAAACTATCTATGCACGAAAATCACCAAAAATACTAGAAGCCGATTTAGCCAATCAACGGGCTTCCCAGGCTATCTGTCGCCACAACATCTCCGAGAGGCAAATCAACAAACATTAGAAATTTCTGTTTCCAGGCAATTCTTGAATAACATGAACCTTGACCATCTTGTGTTTTCGCTTGGGTGGAAAATTGTGCTTTGTGAGGCAACAAATTTGCATTATCGCAAGACTTTATACGTTTTAGGTTGCATTCCTCTGCGCATATATCGATATATCATGAACAAACGTGACTCTGGGTGCCCTTGGGTATCTTCAAAACCATGGAGGGCAGTCAAGGGAAAACTTAAGCACTTACGTCAAGTTAAAGCATTCGTATTCGTATTAAGCGACGAGTTCGCCAGAGGCGTATTTGTATCGGCATTAGCATTCAGCGACGGGTTTATTATCGTTCGAATCAATTACCACAAATGCTTCTGCTTTTACTGAAACGCTGGAAGCAACTACATAGGTCTGACATGACCACTTTAACGGTCAAGGTCCAACACGAACCGGTTTGTTCGGTCGCCTCCTATTTGTTTGCGTTTTCGCCCAAACATGCCCAAATCTGGTATCAAGCAATAGCCTGTGGTGAATCATGGTGTAATATTTCAAACCGGTACATGTCAAGGTCTACCTTCGAGGTCAAAGGTTAGGTTGATTTATTAGATGGCAATATTGAAGCGATATCGACCGAATGCGAGGTTCGGTTGCTATCACTTAAATTTCCATCAAATGGGCGTCATTCGACGTGGGTAGTTATGCGGTATCAAGAAAGTTAAGCAATCGAATTCTTTTTCAAGGACAAGGGCCAAGTTGATAATCCGGTCCGCTCAATTTCGTTTTCGTTTTCGCTCAAACCCACCCATATCTGGTATTAAGCAAGAACCAGTGGTGAACAATCGACTAACATTTCAAACCGGGACATGTCAGGGTCAAAGGTTTGATTGAGTTCTTCGATGACGTCGCGTTTCGTCGCTATGGCTTCAATTTGCAAGAAATGGATGTCATTCGACGTCGCTTGTTATGCGATATCAGGAAATTGATAATTCGAAATCATCTCGACGAGTCAAAATTCAAGCTGATTTCTTCCGTCGCCTCACATTTGTTTTTGTTTATCGTTTTCCCCCAAGCCTACCCAGATCCACTCTCAAGCGATAGCCAATGGTGAACCTTCGAGTAACATTTTGAAACCGGGATATATCAAGGTCAAACCTGAAGGTCAAAGGCTAGTTTGAATTCTTCGAAGTTCTCGCGATTCGTCGCTATTAGTTCAATGTGCACGAAGTGGGTGTCATTGGACGTGGCTTGTGCCGTATTATAATGTTATCAAATCGATTTAATTTCAAGGGTCGAAGGTCAAACTGATTCTTTGGTCGCCTCGTATTTTTGTATTCGCCCTAACCTATCCACATCTGGTATCAAGCTGTAGCTCGTGGTGCACCTCGAGTAACATTTCTAACCGGATCATGTCAATGTCAAACCACAAGATCGAAGGTTAGCTTAAATTGCTCGAAGTCCTCGCGCCTCGTCGCTATGTCTTCAATTTTCATCAAGTGGGAGTCATTCGACGTGCCGTGAGGTACGCAAGCAAACTGTTCAGAAATCACATTAACTTTCAACGTCAATGGTCGAGCTCACTTCTTCGGTCGCCCCGAGTTTCTTCGTTTTGTCCCAAAGCTACCCATGTTTGGTATCAAGAGATAGCCCGTGGGCAACCCTCGAGCAACATTTCAACCCGGGACAGGTCAGGTGAAGCCTCAGGTCAAGGTTAGGTTAATTTTGTTTCGAAGTCCTCGCTTTTCGTCGCTATGGCTTCAGTTTGCATTATGTGGGTGTCATTCGACGTGGCTTGCCGTACGGTATCAGAATGTTGAGATATCGAAATAATTTCAAAGGGGTCGAAGGTCCGCTGTGTGTACAATGATTGAGTGTAATAGGAATAGGAGGGTCAAATCTGTTTTTGTTTGCAGCTGTAGGGTAGTTCTTGACCCCTGGCGTGTGACAGTCTAGTAGGACTTTCGCGAACCGCAATTAACCAAGTGTCGATGGCTATCATTTCAAAGCAATAATGTGGCACGGGCATTTCCTGCATTGGGGCCGGAGCTGCCTTGGCCCGTCGTCCTGTGCAGAGCACGCAAACTTTGAGGTAGGCTACTGTATCTCGCCGCATACCACTCCAGTAATATCTAAATTTAAGTTTCACATATGTTTTTGTCAATTCCATGTGTCCGGCAAAGAAGCCTTCATGTAATTATTGTAGTATTCCATTTCTCAAGCATTTTGGTACGCATAGTTGTAGCCCTCGGAAGGGTCCACAGCGTGGTTGTTCACTAACTTTATAAATGAGTCCGCCTATTTCCATGTATTGTAGAACAACGTCTTTGTATTCCGAGTGTTTCTTATCGTTCCTTACTTTCCGAATTTTTGCTAATTCTTCGTCTGCTTTTTGAAGTTTCTCAATACTTTCTCACTTCACCATTACATCTTTAAACTTTTCCTCTCTGCTCAACTCTTCCTCTGGTTTTCTGAATTCGGTGTTCCTGAAATCGCCCATGGGAACATGATCGGAGTCGATAACGTTTACTTTTTGTTCTGTTCCGTACATTCTGCTAAGGTGACCTGCCACCACATTCTTGCTGCCTTTTATGTAGACCACTTCACATTTGTGTTCCGAAAGCATGATTGCCCATCGTTGCAGCATGGGATTTTTCATTTCCGATAGATTCAGAAATGTAAGTGGTCGATGATCGGTCATAATGGTGAACTTAGATCCAAGTAGATATTGGCGTAATTTCGAGATTGACCAGTTACAAGCGTATGCCTCGAGCTGTATCACGGGCCATTTTCGTTGGGTTTCATTTAATTGTTTTGACAAATACTGAATTACTCGTTCCTCACCTCCATGATCTTGCAATAAGACTGCTCCAACTGCTTTTTGTGAGGCATTGGTATATAATTTATAATCTTTAGTGATATCTGCGTAGGCCAGCACGGGTGCAGAAGCTAGTTTTTGTTTTAACGTTGCAAATGCGTGTTCGCAATCATCTGTCCAGACGAATATGGCATGTTTCTTTGTTAAATTAATCAGCGGCGCTGCAATTTGGCGAAATCCTGGAATGAATCGTCTATGATAGGAACACATGCCGATGAATGTATGGACTCCTTTCACAGTGATTGGTGCTGCCATGTGTTGGATGCCTTCTACCTTCTCCGGGTTTGGTTTGATGCCAGAGGCTGACACTACATGTCCTAAATATTGGACTTCCTTTTTCATAAAATCACACTTCGAGAGTTTCAGCTTCAATTTGGCTTTTCGTAGACGACGAAAGACTTCCTTCAAGTGAACTAAGTGTTCCTTAATTTTCTTTCGAATATACTATTAAGTCGTCGATGTAAGCTGTTGCAAATTGGTTCTGAATTCCTGATAGTACCTTATTCATTAATTCCATATACTTGCTAGGAGCATTGCAAATTCCAAATGGCATCTTTCTAAAATTCCCCAAACCTAAGAAACACGTAAATGCAGTCTTGGGTACACTTTCTTCTAACATCGGGATTTACCAGTATCCCGATTTCAAATCTAGCGATGAAAAGAAGTTCGCTCCACCGAGGGAAGCAAGGATGTCTTCTATTAGCGAGAGTGGGTAACTGTTTTTCTTCGTTACTTTATTCAGTTTTATATAATCGACTGCAAAACGGTTACTACCGTCTTTCTTTCGTACAATGACAATGGGCGCGGCCCACGGACTGTCGGATTCTTCGATTATCCCTGTTTCTAGCAAAACTTGAATTTGATCCTCTACGTATTTTCGCTGAGAAAATGGAGTTTTGTAAGGAGCTTGACGGATAGGGGGGGGGGTCAGCAGTCTCTATTTCCATGTGTATGACGTCAGTCGTACCAAGGTCGGCGTCGGTCGCAGCAAATAGGTCAGCGTTGGTACGTAGTAGCTGTTCGAGTTCGTCCTTGTCAGCGCCTGTCAGATGAGACAGATGGGCTTCCTCAATTGGGTCAGCGGGTGTGGTTGGCGGGGCCAAGTCAATGTCTTGCGTCATGTCGATCCAATTCTCCAAGTCGGTGTCATCTATTTTTTCAGCGAATGCTATCACTTGGTTGGGATATAACATGAAATATCTGGTAGTGGTATTTATGATTCGTACTGGTAAGCGCTTATGACGATCTGGTTTGGCCACCACTTCGGCTATAAACAAGCCTGGCTCCTCGGAAATTAGTGGCATGTTGTCCAGTGATCGCACATAGCAGGTTTGTTCCACTTGTTACATTCGGTTCACAGCTGCCGGACACTCCACGACCGTGTTGGCCGGGATATATATGCGTCCTTTGATTCGGACTAGCGAGGCCGCCTCCGCACTAGTCGTACGCTGAGGTCGTAGAGGAATCATGTCTCCTTCAATGCATAGGGCTTTTTCTTCGAAATCTAATTTTGCTCCGAACTCGGTCAAGAAATCATTTCCCAACATACACTGTTGTGTCAGGTTTCCCACGATTTGGAAGCTGAATGGTTTTCTGAACTTACTCATTTCGACTCTGAACGTTCCTACTCCGATATTTGTCAAGCGATGCCCGCTGGCTGATATGAGTGGGATACGGTCTTTTTGGTCTCCTGAAAATCTCAGGGTTTGATCTATAATTTTATCAAAGAACTCTTTTTAAATTAGCGAAATGTCTGCTCCTGTACCCACAAGTGTGTATGCTTTTTTATTCAAGATTTTGAGCCAGCACATGGGGGTATTGGGCTTAATGTGAAAGTACTGGAAGCGTTGCTGTTTCTGTTTCCGTTTCTCAGGTCTCTTTTCCTTGTGATATTTTTCCTTTCCTTCCTCTGTGGTTCCTGTTTCTGCTTACTTTCAGCTCCATTGTAGTGGATGTTCACAACGGAGCTTTTTAGTTTCCCACCTGTCTAGGGGGATTTTGGTAGGAACGGCACTGCCGACCCATGTGTCCTGTTTTCGCGCATTTGATACAGATCGGCCGGCCATCGGTCGTCCATTGAAATGATGTACTGGGCGGATTTGGCGGTTGTGGCCTCCAAACTATGGGGCCTGCAGGAGGACGTGGCGGAGGAGGTCCATATTTGGGTCTGGGGACATAAGGTCGCGGATACGGTGGATAGGTTTGGTTATTTGGGCTGAAGGGCGCATCGTTAGGATGGGTGGAAGACTCGGGGTCCAGACTGAGGCTGGGTTTGTGATTTTGGAGGGTCTAATTTTTGCGCGGCTAGTTTTGATACCGTTTCTCCTAAGGATACCACCAATTTTTATATTTTGTCTAGTCGGTCATTCCCACTTTGCACTATATCCACGTCCATTGGTTCATCTTCTTGTTTTGGCATGCCTCTACATAGTAAAAGTGTTTTAACAAGTTGTTGTTCGCGTACGGCGAATTGTATCGCTTCCTCTATGGTCTCAAATGGGTGCCTATATAGTTTCTCTGCTAGTTGAAGGCTCTGTACTCACTTATTAAATACGTCTATCAGGATTTCCTGTGTGGTAGGGCAGTTCAGATCGGTGTACGTTTCCCTAGCTAACGTAATAATTCGTTCCGCAAAATTCTGGACTGGTTCCGATCGGTGCTGTTTTAATTTTCGCAAGGTTTCCTGAGCGCATTTTTGGTCTGACAGGTCGGAATATCTTTCCTTCATAATTTGTTTAATCTCTGCCCACGTCAAGTTCGATTGCAGTGACAGCATACGTTGTAGAAACTCTGCTGCAGGTCCACCGAGGGTTTTCAAACATTTCAAACATATGATCCTCATCTGCTCATTATCTATACTGAAACTGATGCGATCTAGTTGTTTAATCCAATCACATAACTTGTTATGGCTTTCTCCGGTAAATGGTTTTATGTTTTGGCTCATTCCTTGAGCGCGCATATCCATTCTTATCTAGGTAAAACTGTCAGTTAATCTTTCTAAGGTAATCTCCGTCATGTTTCTTTACGTTATTTACTTCTCAACAGGTTATCAAATTTTGATTCTCGCAAGTTTTGTGGAGAAACTGTTTTTATTAGGTTTCCTAATTCACGTAAAAATTCACCCTTACAGTTTTCAGTACACCGCGAATATTCGACTATACAATTTTATGACTGGTCAAAATTGGAACGGATGTATTTAGGAGGATTTTTTAGATTCTCCCGGGCTTACGGAATTGCTGAAGTAGTTGCTTTTCTTCCTCGTCCTGCTGAACGGCGTGTCTAGGATGTGATGACTTCCAGGTCACCAGATGTGATGACTCTCCGGGGCACGGCAACAAGTTATAGGGAAGTTCTTGACCCCTGGCGTGTGACAGTCTAGTAGGACTTTCGCGAACCACAATTAACCCGAAGTGAAAAGCGCAAGACTCGTCGTTAATTTAAACTTATAACGCATAGCGCGAGGCCGAAATATGATGGGTATTGGCGGCAATTTAGCACGCGTCCGCCAACACATAATTCAGCAAGTACGAACTACGTCGTCCGTACGTAAGCGCGGAGAGAACCGTGTCTCTGCGTCGGTGTATTAGTTCCGTCTCCTAACCGTTGACTGACTACATCTCAAACCTCACCCTCCGAGCCGACGCGTGCCTCCTCTCGCGGCCGTATCCCTTGCGGCCTGATTGGTGGGCCGACACCGTCGCCCGTTCACCATTAGCAACACGTCATGCATCACACCCACTGCCAGAATGGCCGCGGATCGTGACTCAGGGTGACTCACACATATACGACGTGCAGAAGGCACATACCGGCTGTCCTAATCTTATCTAAAGCGGATGTAAGTTGGTACACACAGTCAAAATATTGCGATAACAGTCATCGGTGAATCATACGCTACATTCCTTTCGCGCGGCCAGAGACATGATTAATAATGAACCATGTTACACAGCCGTTGCGATAGCAGACACTCATATCCTATATGACTGGGAGCTCCCCCAAGAAATCCCGTCATAACCTGCTCGGACGGCGTTCTCATCGATGGTTTTTATATTTACACTGCCATATTGCTCTTCTGGACATGCAACATGTAGATCTTTTTCAAGTTGTCCTCTTTCCTCTTAATGGCTCAACGGAACTGATCAAATTTGGAAGAGAAGCCACACGTCAATGCGCACAATTTTATAACCAGCCCGAGTTCATAACCACGAGAAAGAAATGTTATAATCAGGGGTGGATTCAAGAATTGTCATTGGGGCACTTGTCTGGAGGTGCACCATTTATTTGGTGCGGCTCCACTGCGAAAGCACCTGACGAATTTATACGGATTTTGCAGCCTCCGGCTTCAAAATTCGAGGGGGCGGAATGCATTCGGCCCTTCCCGAAGGGGCGCCTTTCCTTCCAAGGGGTGCCTTTTTCCTTCACATAGACGTTTCTGGCTGAAAAATTCGAGCGGGTACGCTGGAACCTCTTCAGAGGAGCGCATTTTCCCGGCCTGAGGGACGCCAACTTTCACGAGGGGGCACATGCCCTCAGTGCCACACCCTTTATCCGCTCCCTGGTTTTCGTTGCATCGAAATGTGTCCCCGTAAAACAGAAAAGCATGGGGAAGGTAAGCAAGGAAAGCAGTATGTCCATATTTGCTACAATAAAACCATTGTCCTTTTTTTTGCTACAAGAGGGCAACGTTTAGCATACTTACAGCATGACTCTATGGTTAGTTAGTTAGTTATTTGGGCTTTAGGGCGCTTCGACCAATTTTGATCATTCGCGCCTGACTCTATGGTGATGTGGCTCTATGGTGATGGGTTCTCCCCGACCCGTGTCGATCTCGTTTCCGGTGAGCCGGCTCCCAGTCGGTGCGGCCCACAGCGAGAGGTGACCCGCGAGTCCACGCTGTAGTATGTGCTGTCATCATGTGTCATAGCATCATGTCGTCGTACAGACATCTTGTCGGCGCCCCGTAATTCGTCATCCTAATACAAATTTATATAGCGAGGCCAAGTTTCTCACTACATCACTTCCATTCGTGAGTGAACCTAGCTCGGTCGTGGCGCCAGGGAAGGATAGAGGAACCGCGTGGTTGGAAAGATTTAGGGGGGGGGTCATAGGTGTAATGGGCGGACATTGGAGTTGGAAATGCGTCCGTCACCGGACCTCGTCCAGCTTCGGGGCCCTCTTAAGTGCTAGGGTCCCTCTTGTTTCCTTCCATCTCATCCACCAGCATGCCCCCACGGGTCACCGTACTGGCAAATTGAGGGCCTAGGTAATTATCATGGGTCAAATTTTGGCAACCATGGTTTCTGACAGCTAGATGCGTACGCAGAGTTCCAACAGCTCCCACTAGTCCTTAACTACCCATAGCTACTTGATGCATGCTCCCACGTAATCCATTCGTTTCTATCTTCCATTCCGAGCATTCGCTCTCTACTAAAAGTGTTGCCCCGATATTTTCCCTTCCAAGTGGTACGTGCGCATTCAGCGAGTCTTACTCTCTCAGACCGTTGCTTAGGGCTTTCTAGCCCAAAGTTAAATGTTAATTACCCGTGCTTAGGTCCACAACTGTGACCGGCTGACGCGACACTGTTGGTTGTGTATGGTAGACTACTATTTCCGTTACTGCCTTCAAGGCTCGATGACACTGGGCTGCGACATTCCGTTAGTTTCTGATGGGTCTTATGTCTGGGCTTGGGTAATAATGGCCGACATACCTACACTTTAAATGAGTCAAAGCCTTGCCAGGACTTGCATGCTCGAACTTGCGATCGGCGGGCACCCCCACAGGTGGTCCTGGGCCACAAATCGGTCGGGATGGCCCCCCTATCGTCTTTCTAACCTATCCTGCCCAGGGTCATATAGGGAGATCCAGAAATCTCCTGCCTGTCCTATCCTTGGGGGCTTACGGAACGCCAAACTTCATCTTCCTTGCCTGTGCCAAAATCGAGAGGCTCAGGCCTACTGGAATAGCTGAGACGGCGAAGGAATACCAACCTGGCCGTTTTTGGCTGTTACCTAAACTGTGCGCACAGATTCATCCCGAACCAAAATTGGGTGCTGCTGCCTGCGAACTTACCCATCGACCCCGTCGTGTCTTACGACCCTCGGGATGCCCTTTCGCGCTCTGTGATCACCAGGCCGGAGGGATTTGCGGCCTAGAATTACTCAAGTTATCCAGCTGCACGGTGAAATGTCCAGTCTTTCCGGCGCGCTTTCCCAGGGTTTTAACCAACAGTGTTTCGTCATTTCCCGTCTTCTATCAACCATCCTCCGTCTTCTCCGAAGAGAAGAGGGCGGAGGCTATTCGTAGCTCACGTTTGGGCCCATGGAATTTTTCGCCCGTGGAAGAGGGGCTTGCAAACCGTCCCCTCGCTAAAATGCGTAAGTCGTCTCACGTTTTCCGTCACAGACGGTAGTCGGGTTCTTCCGTTACTTAATGTAAAAGCTAGCCGGCAAGACAGGACAGGACGCCGACCTACCCCTTCCCCCCACCTACCCCTCCCCACACACCGACCCCGCCCCCGACCTCGCCACCCTACACTGGCGCCCAACGTGGGGCGACAAGTCTCTTCACTCACCATGAAGCCCATGGAACCAACACAGACCGCCGAACTCAAGGTAGAAGGTTGTCTGCGGACTAGGAAGATCCCAGTGTGGATCAAGAGGGAAGTCTGCGGACTAGGAAGATCCCCAGTGTGGATCAAGAGTGAAGTCTGCCGGCTAGGAAGTTCCCAGTGTGGATCAAGGAGGGAAGTCTGTGGGCTAGGAAGATCCCCAGTGTGGATCAGGAGGACGTCCAAGAGACTAGGAAGATCCCAGTGTGAATCAAGAGGGAAGTCTGCCGGCTAGGAAGATCCGAGTGTGGATCAAGAGGGAAGTCTGCGGGCTAGGAAGATTTCCAGTGTGGATCAAGAGAGAAGTCTGGGGACTAGGAAGAGCCCCAAGTCTGAATCAAAGAAAGGTAGAGAAACTAAGAAGAGTCCGAAGTTTGAAGGAGGCCCGGTAAGGAATGTCCTCGGTGTGAATTAAAGGGGAAGCATTGAGGAATATTTGAGCCTCAAAAGTAAATTCGGAGCCTTGGGAAAATATGAGCCTCACATGTAAATTCATAAGGGGAGCCTTGTGGAGAATATGAGCCCCAGACGTGATTAATAGAGAAGTGTATGGGCTACGAAGAGCCCCAAGGGAAAATTCAGGGAAGATTATTAGAGTGCTGGCGTGTTGGCAAGGAAGAATTGCAGGTACGAGCCAAGAGGAACGTTTGTGGACGTCGGGAGGAAGCCCTCGGATATAGATAATGTGATTGGTCTGTTGGGAAAGATCAAGTTTTAGGTGTGTATTAGGAGGCAAGCCGGTGAGCGCCGTGGTGACTGAAACCGAAAGAAATAGCAAGTCCGTGGGAACGGGAATCCACTCCAATGATATGAAGCGCCACAACTGACGTTCAAACGACCAGGGACGTTGGCCCATGGCTCCGTGCAAATGTCATCAGGCCGTATAACGGCACAACTCTACCACGGCTCACACGGCAGGACGTCCGATAACAACGGGTCAAAGGAGAGAAGCAGTGCATGGGATTGTCATAACCTACAATATGTCACCCGAGGCGAAACATATCAGTGCTATCAAGCGATTGAAGCTTCGCTGATACCTGCACAGGAACCACCGACGCCAACGCATCATGTCACCAGAAGGAATACCAGCTCAGCAGGCTTTCGTCGAATTCCACTGCACCAAAATTAAACTGAGGTCGGCAACCCGGTCATGTGAAATCCCCCAGAGCCTTCCACCCGGGAATCCGACGCCATCATAACATCACAGGCACATCTGAGCGCAGCTAGTCGGTCCCATCAGCACTCGGCTCAGTGCGACCACCAACTAAAATTCAAGCAAAACAGGACCGTCTCACCATGCAACAGACAGCACATCAGCGGTAGCGCCGAGTGGGCTCTGCAGCACCCAAATTCTACCAACGGACTCGTCCGACGTCATCACATCAGGGACCTCATGACACCGGCTCTCGCTTCTCAAAATCTTGAGACCAGTCAACGGACATCAGCACATCAACGGTAACGCCGAGTGGGCTTTGTAGCATTCAAACTCTACCAACGGACTCGTCCGACGTCATCATATCAGGGACCTCATGACACCGGCTCCCGCATCTCAAAATCTGGAGACCAGCAACGGACATCAGCACATCAGCAGTAGCGCCGAGTGGGCTCTGCAGCACCCACATTCTACCAACGGACTCGTCCGACGTCATCACATCAGGAACCTCATGACACCGGCTCACGCATCTCAAAATCTGGAGACCAGTCAACGGACATCAGCACATTAACGGTAGCGCCGAGTGGGCTCTGCTCCCCAAACTCTACCAATGGACTCGTCCGACGTTATCACATCAGGGACCTCATGGCACCGGCTCCCGCATCTCAAAATCTGGAGACCAGCAACGGACATCAGCACATCAACGGTAGCGCCGAGTGGGCTCTGCAGCACCCAAATTCTACCAACGGACTCGTCCGACGTCATCACATCAGGGACCTCATGACACCGGCTCTCGCATCTCAAAATCTGGAGACCAGTCAATGGACATCAGCACATCAACGGTAGCGCCGAGTGGGCTCTGCACCCAAACTACCAACGGACTCGTCCGACGTCATCACATCAGGGACCTCATGACACCGGCTCTCGCATCTCAAAATATGGAGATCAGTCAACGGACATCATAAACATACCAACGGAAGCGCCTAGTGGGCTCTGCTGCATCCCAATTCTACCAATGGACTCGTCGGACGTCATCACGTCAGGGGACATCATGGCACCGGCTATCACATCTCAAAATCTGGCGGCCCGGCATGCGACGCCATCACATCCGCCTAGGGATATCTGGACACCGTAGCGACCCCATCGGCGTTCGGCCCAGGGCGACCACAGACGGAATTTCAGCTATAGTCGCTAGACGTCAGCCGACGACCGAAGGAGTGTTCTCAGGACCAAAATATTCAACCAGCGAGACATCTGACGATTTTCCTCGGCGACACCGACATACCGACGGCCACATCATGCGGACCGGTAGAGCAACCGACACCAATCAGAGGATGTTATGCATGCACCAGCCCTGGCATCACCTTCAACGGGGTCCGTTCGGCATCGGAGATCATCAAATCATCACTCGGAAAGCTGTCTCCGGCCACTTCGTAAGTCCAGGCATCTGAAGTCATCACGACACCCCAGCAGACGGCTATTACGCGGATGTCCGATGCCAAGATCACCTCGGTTTAGTTCACACAGTGAGTGGAGCTACTTTGAGCACTGAGCATTGTTCCCAGAGGGAAGTGCTCCCATGGACGCTGTCCCCAGAGGGCAGGCGTTACCACGAGCGCTGCTCATGGGGATGGGGATAACGCCGAGAGCGCGGTCCACTACCAAACCGGCAAAACCCACGCTTGACTTGGCACGGAAATATCGAACCGACTCGGGCGTGACTGATGATGGGGCTCGCTTATTCCAGCTCGCCAAGTGCCAATGTTTGTCAGCTGATGCCAGCTTGTCAGGTGGTGATGTAGGGCGTCTGATGGCACCTCGTCAAAAGAAAATATGGGGCAGCTGAGGATATCTCGTCAGAGGAAAATATGGGGCCGCTGATGACACCTCGTCAGACGGTGATGCCGGTCAGCTGATGACACCTCGCTAGAAGACAAATCACGCGTCGAAAATAACAAACCATCAGAAGGAATGTATAGGTGCACGGAAGGAGCTGCGGGAAGTGGAACAAAGATGGATGAAGCATGATCTGGACGGTGCTATTAAAAATATCCGAAAGCTCGAGCATGAAAGAGAAGCAGGACAAAGAGGAGATAGCCAGCTGCGGCAAGTACTGTGAAGTAACCGTTTGCGAGACCTTCAATCCTTTAATAACCCCAAACGCGGAACGGTTGTTTGTACAGCGCTTTCAGAAGTAACATTCCAGCCACAGATGTGTTCTACACCCGTCGCCTCTCCCGACCCTCGCCTCACCCGTTCACCATTTCGGAAACCTCTTCGGCATACGTCTTACCTGGTAAATAGATCTTTGCCATCAGGTGCTCGGACGACGATCGGCGGACCATCACTCTCCAAGGCACTGGGGTGCTATCAATCCCTCTCGGATGCAGTGCTATGGACGACAACTTCATCGTGCCAGCTATCGGAAGCTCACAATGGGCAAAGTGGAAGTCTTCCATGTCAGTGACCTAACATCATTCAGCCACAGCCTAAATACAACTCACTTCCCCCAACCAATCCCTATGACAGATCCGATCCCTGACAAGAACTTAGCCACGCTCATCAGTGCCTTTCCATCTGAAACTTTAAACCCCACACCCCTGGCCAACATCCAGGACCAACTGAACAACTGGGCAGTACAAGCGGAGGTAGCGATTGGACCTCTGTTGCCGCCCTGCACGCTCCCACCTCTCTGGCCACCATCAGCATACCGGCAATCCTCATCTTAATCAGCATCCTGGTATGGAGGTATTGCCGCGCCCGACGACACCGGCCAGCATCGACAGGTCAGGTGGCGGTGGCGGTTCCCATTCTGGGACAAGCTACCAAAGCGCCTCAACAGCCTACCACGCATCGAGACGCTCAGGACATGGACATTGCCCGGCGCGTGACTACATTCGAAGAGGCCCTCCGGAATCTACAGTAGGAACTGCAGATAATCATGCATCTTCTCTGAGGGAACTCTGGAATACCGACCGGATGTATCCAGACCAACCAATGGACCAGCCATCTACGCGACCCGTGTTTGTGTGCGCTTGGAGTAAATTAAGACTGTGCATATCATTCGTACAACATGGCATCGTGTGTCTCTTATTGTCACAGGACACAGTGTATGTAACTTCGCGTAGAACCAATAGTGTGCCACATGTGTGTTGTGGGGGCAGTGCTATGTGACGTTAATTAGACCGGTCCCATCACCAAAATAGTGGTAGGCTGTGCACGCGATGTATGCTTTAGATCTAGGAATGAGCGACGGAACCCAGGGGACCAATCGGGGAAAGGGGGAAGGAAGGAATTCAATCAGGTGTGAACATGGTAGAACCTATCCCAGGATCACGAGGACGCGATCTTCGAGGGAAGTCTGAAATGTAAGACCGCTTACATTTTCAATACGGCGTGTCATGCGGTCGCGATGCGGCCCGTCCCGCGAGACATCCAGCCGCCACGACCGGAAACGCGCACACCCTACTGCCAACAGCAGCCACTTTCAGTGCTACTGCCAAAGCAAGCAATGACTTCCGCCTAGCCACAGGGTATCAGCCTGACCCAGTAGCCTAGAAGCAGCCACCGCTCTGGATAGCAGGAACCGCCAACCGCCAATCAGCGGCCAGCAGTCACCAGTCACCAGTCACCAGCGTCACCAGCCGGCACCATGAGTGACCAGTCTGGCCACGGAGCACATGCACGGAACACGGCCGCTCCCAGGGGCGGCGCCACTTATAAGCGCCACCCCGGGGGGAGTCGAGACACACCACCCAAAAGAGTCGTCGGAGGCACACCACCCAGGAGAGTCGTCGGAAGCAGACCACCCAACAGATTCGACGGAATCGCCGAGAAGCTCTCACATCCAGCGGAATCGTTCGGGAGTCGCTCGCGAGCTGAGTAGAGTGATTGTGGTTAAACTGTGAACTTCGTTCGCGTTCGGATCCACACGGCAACTTCTGAAGAAAAAAAAACATCGAAAACCGAGTGAGCATCGCGAAATGTGAGTGGATCAGGCCAGGGAGTGGCGATGTACCCTTCACCCATCATGCAAACCATGTGACCCGTCCGCCACCGTTTTTTTTGTGTATGTGATGGCCCCAGCCAGCGGTGGTATTGGTAGCCGGGAAGGGTAAAGGGGAGGAGCGAAGTGTGACGATCAAGGGGATTATGGAGCATGGTTTCAAGGTTGCTGTGGATGATACATGAATGTTTAGAGGTTATAAGTGCATGGTTCATGGTTGCTGTGGAGGATACATGAATGTTTATAGTTAAAAATGAATGGTAGAAATGAATTCATTAACACCCACGCACATTACTGATGCGAGTTTAGACGACGGGAGAACCACGTGGTTCGTGAAAGACGTTAATGAATAGGGCAGGTCCTCTGGCTCACCACATGCTAAATAACCATCTTCTTTCCATGGGGAATTAAAGTATCTTAGGAGATCTGCTGGGGCCCCACGTCACTCAGCGGTTACGGTCAAGGTGGGAACACCCCCGGCCTCTTCCCCCGCTGTTGCTCTGTCTCTCTGTCTAACAGTCTCTCAGTCTCTCAGTCTCTCAGTCTCTCTCTCTCTCTCTCTCTCTCTCTCTCTCTCTCTCTCTCTCTCTTCTCTCTCTCTCTCTCTCTCTCGCTCTCTCACTCTCTCGCTCTCTCTCTAAACACCTGTTCCAAAATCAACATGTCACCCGGTCGAAGGCGCCGAGTCGAGGGTTCTTGACCTTGGGAAGTGATGCGGCAACAACCGCTAGCTTGGGTAAACTCGTGAATTCTCCCCGGGCACTGGGTCACTAAACCATAGCACTACGTGTCTACGAGACTTCCTCCTGCTTTAAATGGTACGGGGTAATAGTACAGCGCAACTGAACTCAGGAAGCTGATTTATATATGGAAACGGGGATAACATTCCACCCAGAAAGGAATGGACTTGAGACTCAAGTTAATTATAGGGGACCCTGTGGTCCGTCGTGTGCGTTTTATGTGTCACGCCGGGATATGCCGGATACTTTTAAGCGAGCAAGTAGCAAACTATGACTTTAAACAAACCTCTTGACCCGATACGAGGTCACTCACGCTTCGGTGTATCGTCCGTTCGTCAACTGTATCACGTCATCGTGATGCAGGGGCCCTCAACATCCCACACGTGGCTGGACGGAATACAAACATTGCAATTTAAACCTGTAATGTCCGTGATCCCGGTCAACTTGGCTTGACCCAGGACACGGCATCCAGTTAAGTGTTGCTACCGGACGGTTTTTCAGAAAGAGTTGAAGGCATGTCACGTGGAGAAAATATACCCAGCAATTCGTGAATTCACCAGTTACCATAAAAGAAACTCCGGCATCTTAGGTGTGAAATCTCCAAATCTTTGTATACGTCAGGAATATGCACATTTGAATAGCATTGGAATGCATCAAAAATGCAGTCGGAAATCGTGTACGTTGTGGCCAGATTTGCGTCGATTGGCATGCGTATGCGCGGGCGAGGACGTCCCTGTGGAGTAGACGTAACCCCATGACAACCCATGCGGAAAGTCTTTGAGCTGTCAGATTCAAGGAAGGCACTCGTGCGCTCAAACGGAATCCCCCAGGCTCGTCGTAGATTAATCCAGGCTGACCTTCATGATAGAACAGGAAGCAAGGGTGAATTTGTGATGAAATAAACAAGCCCCGTGACCCGACACGAGATCGCCCACGCTCCATTGTATCGCCCTTGTGTCAGCTGCATTGCGTCACGGTGATACAGAGCCCCTCAGCACATTACCGGTTGCTGAAGGGAACACAAAGTTTAAAGTTGACCTTGTAGTGTTGCTGACCCAGGTCGACCTAGCATGGTCCGAGACGCGGCACCTCCCTTTAAGTGCTGCTACCAGATGAATAAGTTGTACATTCGCGGCATACATTTTGCACCATATGTATGGTTATGTGAACTCCTCTCCACGGCAAAAATGTCCATGAAACATCGCAAAGCAGTCACGATGGAAAAAAACAACGTTTACCGTGCAATCGCTGGAAACTCGCCCTCAGGCTTTGTACCTGTCAGTACATGTATTACCCTTGAATGCTGCGGGCCGGGTAAACATTCGGAGGTCCAAAAGCCTTAAGTTGGTGCCGTTGAGGAACGCACAGTGCACTGACCATTAAGTGGCCAAACATACTAGGTGGGAAGAGGGATTTGACAGGGAATTAATTCCGGGTTCGTCCGTTACTTAATGTAAAAGCTAGCCGGCAAGACAGGGCAGGACGAACCCGACTACCGTCTGTGACGGAAAACGTGAGACGACTTACACATTTTAGCGAGGAGACGGTTTGCAAGCCGCTCTTCCACGGGCGAGAAATTCCATGGGCCCAAACGTGAGCTACGAATAGCCTCCGCCCTCTTCTCTTCGGAGGAGACGGAGGATGGTTGATAGAAGACGGGAAATGACGAAACACTGTTGGTTGAACCCCTGGGAAAGCGTGCCGGAAAGACTGGACATTTCACAGGGCAGCTGGATAACTTGAGTAATTATAGGCCGCAAATCCCTCCGGCCTAGTGATCACAGAGCGCGGAAGGGCATCCCGAGGGTGGTAAGACCCGACGGGGTCGATGGGTAAGCTCGCAGGCAGCGGCACCCAATTTTGGTTCGGGATGAATCTGTGCGCACAGTTTAGGTAACAGCCAAAAACGGCCAGGTTGGTATTCCTTCTCCGTCTCAGTTATTCCAGTAGGCCTAGGCCTCTCTATTTTGGCACAGGCAAGGAAGATGAAGTTTGGCGTTCCGTAAGCCCCCAAGGATAGGACAGGAAGGGGATTTGTGGGTCTCCCTATATGACCCCGGGCAGGATAGGTTAGAAAGACGATAGGGGGCCATCCCGACCGATTTGTGGCCCCGGACCACCTGTGGGGGTGCCCGCCGATCGCAAGTTCGAGCCTGCAATTCCTGGCAAGGCTTTGACTCATTTAAAGTGTAGGTATGTCGGCCATTATTACCCAAGCCCAGACATAAGACCCATCAGAAACTAACGGAATGTCGCAGCCCGGTGTCATCGAGCCTTGAAGGCAGTAACGGAAATAGTATATCATACCCAACCAACAGTGTCGCGTCAGCCGGCCACAGTTGTGGACCTAAGCACGGGCAATTAACATTTATCTTTGGGCTAGAAAGCCCTAAGCAACGGTCTGAGAGAGTAAGACTCGCTGAATGCGCACGTACCACTGGAAGGGAAAATATCGGGCCAACACTTTTAGTAGAGAGCGAATGTTCGGAATGGAAGATGGAAACAAATGGATTACGTGGGAGCATGCATGAAGTAGCTATGGGTAGTTAAGGACCAGTGGGAGCTGTTGGAACTCTGCGTACGCATCTAGCTGCCAGAAACCATCGATGCCAAAATTTGACCCAGGATAATTACCTAGGCCCTCAATTTGCCAGTCCGGTGACCCGTGGGGGCATGCTGGTGGGTGACATGAAGGGAAACAAGAGGGACCCTAGCACTTAAGAGGGCTCCGAAGCTGGACGATGACCGGTGACGGACGCATTTCCAACTCCATTGTCCGCCCATTACTCTTATGACCCCCCCCCCAGTCTCTCCAACCACGCGGTTCCTCTGTCCTTCCCTGGCGCCACGACTAAGCTAGGTTCACTCACGAATTGAAGTGGTGTAGTGAGAAACTTGGCCTCGCTATATAAATTTGTGTCAGGATGGACGAGGTACGGGGCACCGACAAGATGACTATACGACGACATGATATGACACATGATGACAGCACATACTACAGCGTGGACTCGCGGGTCACCGCTCGCTGTGGGCCGCACCGGCTGGGAGCCGGCTCACCGGAAACGAAATCGGCACGGGTCGGGGAGAACCCGCCCAGCGCAACAGTAGCGCATCTGGCTCAAGGGCGCGCCGTAGTACGTTTCAACGTCACCACCACCGCAGTGGAGCAAGACGAGACCCCAACAAACTCAGACGACGGCGACGAGACCAACCACTCCAGACCACAGCGACCAGCGACAGAATACCAGACCAGCGACCTCGAAACACTGCTATTACCCCCCCCCTTTCCCCCTACCAAGACATGACCGGACAACCCCTATGACCCCCTCTCACTTCCCCTTCCCAGATTTAACTAGACATCCCCTGCCAACCAACCAACCCCCCTATCACTTCCCACTTTCTCCCTTCCAGACCAGACCAACACCCCTACCAACCCCTCCCCTACCTACCCCTCCCCCCACACACCGACCCTGCCCCCGACTTCGCCGCCCTACAATTGATATACTATATAGTTTCAAGGTCATGTTAGGTCACCGAGGTCAAGTCAGGTCATGTTCATGACAGGTTAATGGAACCAAACTTGATCAACTGGAATGTTGTCATAAATGCACTACTGTTTGTCATTTGTACTGTTTGTCATTGCGTTTCCATACTTTATTCATGTACTTCACTCCTTTCTTCGCGAAGCCGATTGCGCCGAGCTGCCCGACGGAGCAGTTGGGCGGGCGGCCCGGTTCCGGTAACTGGAACAGGTAACTGACCTAATAAAGTGCTGCTATATTAGTGACCTGAGGTCAAATGTCGGGTCTAGCATCTGTATTGCATCATTAGTAATGTCCAAAACATCATTGATGTCCATTTTGGAGCATTTAAACACAATCACAGCGATCCATAACAATGACAAGCCAAGCCACGCAAAACAAGAAAATTTTGACAAATGTGACCTCATTTGACTTTGAAGATATTGACCTAATGTCATGAAATTTATACACAATAGAGTTCACTACCGTACCCATCCACCCTGCGAATTTCGTTCCTCCAGCCTTAATAGGAGCCGAGATCTTACGGGGGGCGGAATCCACCCCCCCCCCCTCCAGTGCGCGCAATTTTCAGAGGCCCTCCAGGGTGCGTGTTAAGGAGGCAAGACGTATGTAAAACTTGTCATGTGAACACCTAAAGCACAATAATACCCTGATGCCTATCATAGATGCTTATTTTACAGTTGGAAAACAAAATAATGTGAATAAGATGGTTTTGAATGATGTAACATGTAATGAAAAATAACGTGAGATTTTTTTTTGGGGGTAATATGCAATTTCAGGTAATTTTTTACTTACTGGAATGTCTTCCTCCAATGTAATGTTTATAAACGTGGCTCAGATGATGTTACGACTCATTTCCTCTGCAAATGCATACTTTTCAGGTGACAGGCAAAATAGCACCAAAAAGGGGGCTTGAAGAGGGGTAATATAGCATGAAAATAATGTTCAAAGGAAGAAAAAAACATGTTACATCCTAACCTAACCTAGCCTAACCTTCCATGGAAGGAAGCAAATTATTGTTTTAAAAGAAAATGTTCAGTTTTTTTCCTTTAAAAACAAATGAAAAAAACTAACCTATCCTAACCTAGTCTGACCTGTTTTAGAATTTTACAAAATCACTGAATTTTTCACTCGGTCATCCCCGTCCCGTGTATTAACTGCGATATCGCAACTGTATCTGTCGCCCCACCGAGGTGAATTGGTTGCGCAGAGGTAGCCGCCGCCAGTCGGGCGCCGCGCCTCGTCAGACTGACCCACGTGTAAATGTATGTGCATGCTCCGTAACTGGCTGTGGTAGGATGGAATAGACAGCGGAGAACGTACGATATGCGGTCGCTGCCAGCGGCTGTAATTCCGTATGCTGACTACGGATATGATATGGGAACTTATTGACATCTTTTGTTCCGTAATTTTAGCCAAATTTCTTCTCGCTCGATCACAAACAAGTTGAGTAATTCATGAGTACATTGCCAATGTTAAAATTTCATATAGATTTTCTCTGTTGACCTGTCATAACTGTAGGTTTCTGAAAATTATTGGGAGGGCACAATACATGGAGGCATGGGCAGGCCCAAATGGATTGGGGAAATACGATATAGGGTCCTATGTTAAAAGTAGAAATTATTGGGATTATTAGATCCCCAAAAGCATACAAAGCACCTGCATAAAGCACCTGCGGCCCGTATGTTCTTCATCTTATTCTTCGTAAGTGTGTACGCCATGAGCATATAGCATAAATAGCATAGATATCATGCTCACTTTACCACTTTTATATTTCGCTACCGTTCAGATCACTTTTGATCACCGAATCAGTGTCTTGTTAAGCCTGTATCAGTGTTGTGAGCAGTGAGTGCGTCACTTCAGCCTGCAGTTACACATGCTGCTGAATGGTGAGCTATAAGTGACTGGATGCCAAATTGAATATCATATGTAGGGGACGAGTGGTTTAGGGGTAAGATGCTCGTCTCACAATCGAAAGATTGTGGGTTCGAGTCTAGCCTGTCGATACTCTTCGCCCGCGACCAAGCGGCGTGAGAGATTGGCGACGCTATATGACTCAACGGTCGACGTGTCGTAAAAACCAACAACCAACCAACCAACCGAATATCATATGTAGACAAAAACATTCTTCTTTGCTCCATTTTAGCATCTATCGGGGACAATTCGCGTTCGCACTCTGTTGTACGGGGTGTTACTGTGAGCCATCAACATGCGACAACCTGGCGGTGTTTGATATTGTGTAGGTGACAGGTTTAACACTTTTTCACCTCTGCCTCAAGTCCAGGAACTGATGTCATGCAACTCGAGTCCACAAGCGAGCATGAAAACTGAGCCTACACTCGGAGCCTACAAATACACACATATGCAACACCGCAAAAAGCGAACTCGCCAAACCCACCCCAAGCGGGCTCACGTCGTCGAAAGTTGGCTCCTGCGACTGGGTGCGCCGAAACTGTGAAGTTGGCAGCTTTAGTAGCAAGCGCGAAACCTACGACCGTGCGCGCTTCGAGCTGACGGCGAACGCTACACGATAGTCTGCGAGTGTAGGCTCAGTATAGTCTCCCACGCCGAGGTGCCGCCACTCGGCGCGCCCGACATGCGGTTTGTGTTCGGCGCAGACGCATTTGGTTCAGATAGAGCCGCCGCGTCGATCACTCTTATCAGCGCGGCAGCGTCGCTCCGACGCGGTCCGTCCGGCCGCCGGGGCTCTCCCACTCGTGTGCCGGAGGTGGCGGCGGCGCGTGCGTTCCGCCGCGTCCGGATACCGACGCCTCCACAGTGGAAGGTCTGCCGTGGAAACGTGAACACGGTGGAATAATCGACAAGCGTGCACGTGAAGCTGCTGCTGTGGGTGACCCGCCGGCAGTTGCGGTCCACTCGGGAACGAGCTGCGTCACCGGCAGCGCGGCACAATCTCGCAGGTCGGCGAGACTCGCACAATCTCGCACAATCTCGCAGGTCGGCGAGACGGCACGCTTTTTGTCATAAGGCCGCACGTGGTGTCGCGGCGCACCGGCGACTGCACGCGTGCCCCTAGGAAGACTGTTTGACGCGCGTGTGCCTATGTGAGGGAGAGTTGTGCCGCAGCACAAACTCGCCACGGAAGTATCAGGTACGTTTCTGAACATCTCAATCGGCATCGGGCCTAGAGCCTACTGCAGTATCTTTTCTGGGGGCGTTTCCAACATGTTCCCTAGCAATTCTAACGGTTTTTTGTCAACAATTTGTCCCCGGTCCTCGTCCCACCACTGACGAATCATAGTTTATTTTCGTCATCGGGAGAGGGCCGGCACTCGTATAGAGAAATCTTTTCCCAGAGGGAACCACTGGTTGGGGAAAAAAATCGAGAAGGTGCGTGGGACCTCCCTCGAATCACCGGCGTCTCGGAGGGACATCTTTCGCTGATATGTTCGGTGACGGGCCAATCTGTGCCTTCTGGAGGGACGTTGGCTGATAAATTTCAGTTGACAGGGATGCAGTAGGGCTTAAGGCCTGTTTACACGCGACAGAATTCCGGCAGAATCGTGCGTCGGCAGACCCGACGTACGCGACGTCGGCGGCAGAAATTGGCAGGGAGCGGCAGAAAGTAGCAGGCGGCGGCAGAAATTAGCAGGCGGCGGCAGACTCTGACGTCACGCTTCATTCTGCCAACGTCATATTAGCAGGAGACGTCATCTATCCAGTGCGCTATGAAGCGTCTCAGTTATTTGTTTACTGTATCATAAGTGATCCATTGCACTATTAATTGAGTCAAGCAGTACCGCCCAGGTTAGTACCTCTAGAGCATTAATGCCTAGGCATTTGGCACTACATCATTACAAGAAGGGCTCCTTTTCTTGAGGACGCGGTAGTGAGGTTACCATAATAATACGGATGCAGGGAAAAATATTTATACTACAGAGGTGAAAAAGGCTAAAAAAAAACTGGAGTGTAGAAAACTGTTCCTCATCCCTACCGGGATTACGAAGGGCCCGATAACCAAGCGGGGACTTTCTCCCCCCCCCCCCAAACTTTGAGACCATTCCTGTGCCACCTGAATCTATGGGGAGGGGGGATTCCACCTACTAACTCCGGCATTGTGTGCAAATTATGTGTGCGTCCTGAATGGACTCCCTATCTTGCTCCGACATTCGCAATGTCACCGTCGCCACGCTATTGCGTGTAGTGGTTTGTATAGGGTATGTCCTACATACCGCTCGTCACATGTGACCGCCATTGCATGGGTGTTACTTCGTGAAATTGATTGGGTGGATGGGGGGGGGGGCAATTGATGTTTTTGATGGACATTTGATCTGGAGAAGGACACCATCGGCTAAAAAACTAATTGAGCAGGGGTGAGGATGCACTCAAGGGTTCTGGAAGGACGCCTCCATAGGCTCATTGATTAAGCTTCGGTCTGATTGGAGGGAGGAATCAATAATGGAGGTGGCCAAGTAAAGGTTTGAAATCCTCGAATCCAAACTCATAAAATCTAAGTTTCAAATCTTTGGATTCGCTGCTAGTTTTTACAACGGAATTGAAAAAAAAGAAATTTCATTATATTGTTTTAAATCTTACATTATTTTTCATATATATACATATGTACATATATATATATATATATACTATATATATATATATATATATATATATATATATATATATATATATATATATATATATATATATATATATATATATGTATATATATATACAAATGCATATACATATACATATACATATACATCTATATATATATATATATATATATATATATATATATATATATATATATATATATATATATGCATATATATATATATGTATATGTATATGTATATATCGATATATATATAAATATATGTATATATATATATATATTATATATATATATATATATATATATATATATATATATATATATATATATATGAAGAATAATGCAAGATTTAAAACAACACAATGAAACATTTTTTTTATTCGGTTGGAAAAACTAGCAACAAATCCAAAGATTTGAAACTTGGATTTGATGAACTTGGATTTGAGGATTTAAAACATTAATTTGGCCACCTCAATTATTGATTCATTCACTTAATCAGGTTAGCAAGCATTAAAAAATACTGCATTTAAACATTTTTTGCTATAAATATCCAGTAATGTCCTCAATTGCATTATTTACCCTGGGTTCACCATCCCTAGATTTCCCAGATTTCCTTCATACACATATGTGTATTTGTTTTGCTAGAATTACTGGGCTGGTGCTTCTGCTAACATCACCACGGCGATTGCCAATGACAACATTACATACAATCCAAACACAAAAATGTTAAACTGTCTCTGACAGTCAGACATGAACAGTTAACACATCTGATCATACCATCAAGTTGTGTACACAATTAGCGATTATGTAGAGCAATGCGGACAGTCATACCTGCGTGTGCTTTATTTTGCAAGCAATATATTTCGGACAGAATATTGAAAAGCCACCATTTTTTTTTGTATTTCGAGTCAGAAAACCCTGTTCACCCGCAGTGGTCAAGCTAAGCTGTATTTGTGAATGAAGCATATCTTTATGTGGCTTGTTTATAATTCTTCCTCAATGGCATGCTTACATTTAGTTATATCGCTAGCCATAATGAGCAAAATCAATGGAGTGACGCAGGAGACTTCGCTCGTTTTATGTATCATGAATTGGCAAATACGCAACGCATCCCTGTCGTCCACACTGTGCATCCGCCTTTAAAGACTTGCAACCAGCAATCCTAGCTCTTCATTTGCCAACAGTTCGTCTTCTGTTTACTTAGTGTACGTAAGTAGGGCCCGTCTAAAGTCGGAGAGCCCCCCCACAGTCGAGGAAGACTGTGGAGGACGATCCCCGCAGGACAATGGATGTGTGAGACGCTTCCGCCACATCCCTCATGGTGGCGCCGCCGTTGGATTGGCGAGGAGGAGGTGTAGTCTGAGTTCAACCAACAAGCTCAACTTATCGCAGGCCTTTTGATTCCATAACAGCATTTATATTTGGCGAACTCGGTATCTGCCGCGACCAAATAATAGTGTAACTTACATAGGAACAAGACATGATATCTTCCGAGTTTATGTGTTCAGTACGGTTTTCCAGATTCCTGTTCACATGCATCGCAACATATACCTTCGGACAATTGAGCCATCCCAATCATTTTCTTAAGGCGACACCCCTGCTACCGTATCAAATGCAAAGAAGAAGAAAAGGAGAAAGGATCGCATACATTTCACGAACAGGGCATCGGTTTACCATTACCGCCGTGTTTTAGCCCCATGGCAAATTTACATCCGCTGCCTTTGTGTGGCATGTTACATATGGAATACATATTTGAGCGCTGTATAGCCTATGCACTTCAAGCGCCCCTAAACCCCAACAACGAATACAGATTTGAGTTATCAAGGTGTCGGTGAGTGCGAGGATAAACCCTTTGTCAATTTGGTGTCTGATGACTTTTCTCCTCTGCATTTGAGGCCGGCGTGACGTTATCGTCGTAACGAGCACAATAGTGGCCGGTGGTGAGACGCACCGACATGTTTTCGCAGCGCCGGGGGTGCAGCTCGCAGTCCGGCTTTTTAAATGTGGCCAATTTCCGATCATGGCGGCTGGACGACTTTGCGGTGAGGCTCTGACCCGCCACTCACCTGACCCGACGCCTTCTCTCACCACGAGGCGGCTCATTTCCGGCCTTCTCTCACCACGAGGCCATGCACGTAGACAGCACCAGGACCGCGGCCAGGGCGCCGCGCAATCGCCAGGACAGGGCCAGCGCCGCAACCGCCAGGGCGCGCGACGCGGGGCCGCCGGGCGTGGCAGGCTCTGGCCTCATCCTCGCACATTCGTCACCGATCGGGTCGGCAGATTGACAGCAGCCCCCCCCTCCCCGGACACTTTGGAGCAGAGCTGGCGTTATAACGCTTGGTACAACGGAAATGTATTTATAATCAGAAAAAACACCCGACCACATTCGGCAACACATTCAATAAGTTGCTGGTGCATTAGGGCGGGTCATACTCTGCTGCCAAAGTAAATTTGGAGGAAATTTTAACATGAGGGGTGTCTAAATGATGTAGTTTTTCATAAGGAATTCAAATATGAGTTTATTTTTCGATAGGATAACTATAACCTACATCAATTATGTAGTTTTAAATCGCTAATTTTACCCTTTGGAGCCCCTTTTTCAGATATTAAAACATATAAGGCAAATAATGCATATTAACAAAGTCAATTCAAGTTTACATCTTTATTAACAGGTGAACAGCATGCACATCACTGGATACAATTACAAGGAACAATTCGTGACTTCCTGAACTCTGTCAGATTGCACAAGTCCTGCTTTTACTCATCATTGGACATCAGCCTTTTGCTATTCTCCTGAGCCCTGATCCCTACATACCTCTTTTCCTGTGCGAAGTACTTAGCAGAAGCATCAGTCACCATTTTAACAACTCTCAATAAGTGGTGTGCGGCAAGGCCAGCTGAGCACCTCCATGGGGGTGTTGATGAAGTTGTTCATCTCTGAGTTGCTTAGGGAGCAGATGAGAGGTGGCTCTGACACACAATCTGACCAGCTGATCAAGTCGACAATGCTGAAAGCATCACGATTGATGTCAGGTGTCCTTCTGGTTCTGACATAGGATTCCCTCAGCTGAGTGCCTGGGTCCTCCTCTCCCCTGATGGCGACTCTCTCCACCCCCTCAATCCTCTCCTTTTGATCCTCAGAGCACGGCAGTGTTTGAATTATGGCTTCACTGTGGGCATGCCAAGCAGATACTCTCACAGTCGGCATCATAAGGTCCAGCACCTTATTCCCTTGAGACTGGAGGTAGTCCAGCTGAAACAGGATGTGTCTAAGCCCTTCGATCCAGGAGTGCTTGACCTGCACAGTGAGTCAACATGGATAGTGATGATAAATTGCACCATGAATTGCAGCAGCTTCTTGAAGTTATTTCCTTTAAATCCGTGTTTTGACACCCAGAGCCTGAGAAGTCCGCTCGTTGTGATGAACCGACGGCTGTGGTTCACTGGTCCAATCTCCAACAGGGTCAATCGTGCAGGAAGCACTCTATCCCTGACTGCACAGACAATCTTAGAGCCATAGTGTTGATCAGTTGAGAGATCTTGAAGAGCCATAGTGTTGATCAGTTGAGAGATCTTGAATCTTGTTAGGCAGCTTGATGCGGTTGAGGTGCGTGGTGTACTGCGGTTGAGGTGCGTCCTGCAGACCCGGATCTAGGAGCCCAGGGCCGCACCGCCCGACGTATGTCAACCCACTCGAGCTCGAAGCTCGAGGGCCAGGATCCAGTGGCGTCACCCTACTCGTCTTCACTACCAAACGCGGGACCGTCGGAAATACCTCCCCGTCGAACCTCACTGGCGTCACCCTCCAATTTCCTTCCCGTCCCCGAGTCGCGCTACAAAGCGGCTTTCCACGGCGCTCTGTCACCAAGTGAGTTCAGCGGCCCGCGCTCACGTCCGCGAAGCCAAGTTACCCCAACTGCAAGACCGCAGCATCGTGATTCTAGTCAATCTTAACCATTTACGTTTTACGACAACCTATTGCTACATAATGTGCGTTTCTTTAGGAATTGACAGTGCAACCGATGGGTTTGTGATGAATTGTAACACTTTTTCCTAATTAAATATTTCGACCACGCAGACGTTTTATCGTATTAACTTATCCACATGGTAGTTTTGCAGTGGAACTGAGGGGGAGTCAAATCCAGCCTCAATGACCTCCAACATCTTTTAAGTTCCCGCACGCCGTCTGCTCAATGTATACAGGAAACTAAGCTGCCTCCTGGTTCCCTGTTTCAACTAAAAGTTCACACGGTTTTACGAAAAAGACGGACCATTTGTCACATGGAGATGTGCTCTCGCTATGCACCGCAGCAGCCCTTGCCAAGTAAGCATTTCTTCTACTCTCCAATGTGTTGCAGCGAGAACAAAAAGATACTAAGTCACCGTTGCCATATTCTGTCTTTATATACCACCAGCACTACCTCTTCTCTCATCTGAACTAGCCTTCTCGCACAGCTCCCAAAGCCATTTGCAATATGCAGCGGCTTCAATGGCCACGATCCGCTTTGGGGATCCAGCCGGACCAGCACACGTAGTCGGCAGCTGCAAAGTATAATAATTAATGACTGCATTGTCATACTTAATACCGAAACACAAACACATTTGCATTACCGACTGGTCAAACTTCCATACTGGATCTTAGTCCACGGTTATCCCCATACATAGAGTGGCATGTTGCAGATGATCCTTAACAGCGATCACTGTCCCATTTGGATACAATTCTTAGATGGTCGTAGGCCGACGACCCCCGAAGTGGATCCTCGGCAAAGCAGACTAGGACTCCCTCGAGTCTGATCTTCAGGAGAAGTTCAAGGTCCGCTACGAGGACCTCGCTATTGATGAGAATTCATCAACAGCTTGGTCACTGGAGCGGTCGGTGTACTGCAGCAGCATTGCAGTAACTTTACTGCAATGCTGCTACGATACGCTGAGCATGATGTCCCCTCTCCTCGGCGTACACCTGAACGCATACCCGTTTCATGGTGGTCTAAGAAGCGTCGTGATGCCATTCATGCCCGTAGAAGAGCATTCCGTGCTTTTGGTCGTAACTGTGCCGCCGAAAATCGTATTGCGTTCCTGAAGGCCAGGGCACGTAGCTACAAAGCAAACGATAGCGGAAGCCAAGAGTGAATCTTGGAAATCCTATGTAAGTAAGCTGAACGGTCCCACGAAAATCTGATCAGTATGGGTGCAAATAAAGCGAGTTTCGAACGGATGGCATCAGCTACTTTTCCAGCTATTCACATGCATGGGTACGATTACCTAAGGTCAAAAGAAGTAGCAGATGAGTTCGCTCGGACGCTTTCAGAGCGGTTCAAAAATACCAGAAGCCAACGTTTAATAAATACCTGATGCAATGCGAATATAATAATATTGATGTTACATCCACCACCGTTTTGTTTTGCAATTTCCCCTTCACCATGATTTAATTGAATTCTGCGATTTTACCATCAGATTTCTTTCTGAAGGATCTGATATGGTGCACAATGACATTATCATGCAGCTACCCAAAGACAGTTTGGAAATTGAATTGTCGGAGGGATAAACAATTCAAGATCTTTGAATTTTTCGTCTAAGTTCTCATTTTTTACTCAATTGATATATAATTAAACGTTCGTCATCGTACTATTTTTACCATTCTGGAAATTATTCTGCCGCTTTATAACGCCATGTAGGAAGCAGGCACATTTCCCCCGTCGTGACGTGAGGAAATAAATGTCCCCAAACTTAGACCAAGCAAAACAGGTAGTGATCCACTACATTACCGACTGGTGTCCCTTACATGAGCGTTATGTAAACTTGTTGAAAAAGATATAAATACCGGGTTGATGTGGCTGTTAAAATCCACTAATCCTGGGGCTTCCAGCTACCAAAAATACTCCGCCCTTCCAGATACCAAAATACACTGGATCAAGCAAAAAATTGTACAACATTTCACCATGCAAAACCAGTAATTTTGGGCGCGCTTCTCGCTCCGAAAACGTTCGCGGTTTCATGACGTTTTGTTTGAATCGGCCTCACCGTGAGAAACTCCTGGATGCGCCCCTGATCAGGGCTGTACTTAGTTGAATGTTATTGGGTCATCGAGACTGTTACTATAGTAACAGTCCAGATGACCCAATAGGATTCCGACGACGTCATGCCACAGTGAGTTCCACAATTACATAGTGGTGTTCCACAAGGCTCAGTTTTGGGACGACTTCTATTTATAATATTTGTTAATCGCTAAAGTGATGGGATTGGCAGACGAGTTTTTACATTTTGTTTATCTATACATTGTCTTTCGGCACTTATTTGATGGCTGTTGAAGCCAAGCGTCATTATGTGGTAGAAGTTAACGGACAATTCGGCAGATAATTCAGCAGCAGATTCAGGAGCCTAGCGCTTATCAAGCTGCTGGGCCTCCTGCATATGCGCTGAATATGGACTGGACGTGCGCTAGGCTACTGGGTCTGCTGCCGAGCCCCCTGAATGTGCCGCCGAATCTGCGCTGGAGGTACGGGCTGCTGAAGCTGCTGCCCAACCCGCTGCAGAATGGTCTGCTGAATTCTACTATATAGCGGCATGGTAGTGCAGACCGTGAGCAAACACGATGTCGGCTCTGAGCAATACAAGAAATGGTTGAAGGAAAAGTAGGCAAAAAGTGGCCTCTAATGGCCTCCAAATATTACCCTATCAAGAAAATTACTAATTTTTCGTCATTTGGAGGTATCATGGTGCTGTTTGACAATCAACTGATCCGTGATAAAGTGCTCAATATTCATCGGAAAGTACAAACTGTGATTCTGATATCACAAGTTTGAAGAAAAACATCCTCTCTACATTCAATCACATAGCAATTGTCTTCCCCTGACCCAGGATGTAAAGTGCAAATCAGATCCTCATGCAACATAACAAGATAAATGCAGCATAATTTTCTGGACAGGATATCTTCGTTGAGGAAAAGCAGGATCCAGTTGTTTTTCTAGCCATGGTGATGCACCATAGATTCTGATACTAAAATGTCGGTGATGCGGCATAATATGCCAGCAATAGCAGGGAAGTCCATGAACATCATCAGAATGGTCAGGTTTGTAGCCAACTGAAAACATCGGATCAACTGACTTATAAGATATTCAAGAGTTAGGTACACCGATGATTCATTTCGTAGTAGGAACTCGAGTAGAATAACTCGACTCTGCTTCCCATGGGCCTTAGTAAACGATGTTGGGATAGGTTAGGAGTAATGCAGGGAAGTGGAGAGGATGCAACAGTAATTGTACATGTTGCTGAGAATGATGTAAAAAGAGGTAAAACTGAGGAAAGAGGTGTATGAAGAGAGGAGTGTTAACATCCATCCTCCCGAGGGCAAGCGCAAGTGTAGAATGGTATTCAAGGGCAATCGGAGTGAATACCAGGGTGGCCAAGATTTGCAAGGAGCATGAGATAAGGTGCATAGATCTGAGGGAGATTTTTGTAAGGACTGAAATGTTTTCATTAGATGGGTTACATCTCAGCATGAAAGGAGTGGAATTGCTCAGCTATGCGTACGCGGAGGCTCTGAGTATGGTTCAGGGAAACTAGGCAGGTCATGGGAAATACAGCTGATAAAGTGATGAATTTTATAAGCAAGGAAATTAATAGTATATCATGTTTTTGTGCAAATACCTGAAGTGTTAGGAACAAAACTGGGGAACTGCATGCATACATGTCTGAAAAGCTAGATTTGGAATGCATAACTGAGGCATGCGTTAGTGAAAATACTTTTGGAGATATCTTGCAAGAATTTGAATTGGCAGGTTACAGCATGCATGCCCATCAAAGGAAGGTAAGGATAGGAAGTGGGAGCTCCCCACCTCCACCCCGCCCCTCCCCCAGCGAGTTGGCCCAGCCGGTGGCGATGCACCTCTCCCATCTCCACCCCACCCCTCCCCCGCGGCGAGCTGTCCCGGCTTGTGGTGCTGCACCGTTGCTACTGGTACTACACCTCTACACCTCCATCTCCCCTCCCCCCACCAGCGAGCTGTCCTGGCCTGTGGTGCTGCACCGGTGCTACTGGTACTGCACCTCTACACCTCCATCTCCCCTCCCCTCCCCCAGCGAGCTGTCCCGGTCTGTGGTGTTGCACCGGTGCTACTGGTACTGCACCTCTCCAACCTCAACCTCCACCCTTCCCCCAGCGAGCTGTCCCGGTCTGTGGTGTTGCACCGGTGCTACTGGTACCGCACCTCTCCAACCTCAACCTCCACCCCTCCCCCAGCGAGCTGTCCCGGTCTGTGGTGTTGCACCGGTGCTACTGGTATTGCACCTCTCCAACCTCAACCTCCACCCCTCCCCCAGCGAGCTGTCCCGGTCTGTGGTGTTGCACCGGTGCTACTGGTACCGCACCTCTCCAACCTCAACCTCCACCCCTCCCCCAGCGAGCTGTCCTGGTCTGTGGTGTTGCACCGGTGCTACTGGTACTGCACCTCTCCAACCTCAACCTCCACCCCTCCCCCAGCGAGCTGTCCCGGTCTGTGGTGTTGCACCGGTGCTACTGGTACTGCACCTCCTGGTTTGGCAAACGATGGGGTCATTCAGACACAGAGGCTTACAGTGAAGCACGGCAAGGAGGTGCAGTCCACTGACATTAACACCTTGGTGTTTAGCTCTATGCATTCGCCTGAATCGGTCCGTGTCGGGTACATCATTGTGGAGGTCGGAGGGCTTATCACCAATATCATGCGGTGATTCCGGTGTCGGAGGTTTGGCTACACAATCCAGTTCTGCCGTAGCAATCCCGTAGCCATCCCGTGCGGGATGGCCCTGCCGTAGCCGGCCCGCATGTGGAAGATGCGGATGATCGGACCACGCCACGGATCAGTGTAATGATGGGTCACCCGGGTGCGCAAATTGTGACAATGACCAGTATGCACATGGCACGTTCGACATGAAATCATATCGATCAAGTGTACCCAAAATACTTCGTTTCGAGAGGCAATGGATATGTATGAGAGGATCCATCCCAAAATTACGTATGCAGCCAAGATAGCTGGGTGGCCAAGTAAAATTGCTCTAATAGCCCCACAACACATAGAGCCCGACAGGGCTTCTGAGCCGATTGTTCATATTACAACCCTTCTTCGATCTTTTGGAGTAAATCTTACGTCGTCCGAAAGGCAAAGGCAGCAGACCCAATACGACACCAGAGCGACCCGAGTCCAGCCTACTACGAGTACACCAGAGCGACCCAAGTCCAACCTACTACGAGTACACCAGAGCGACCCAAGTCCAGCCTACTACGAGTGGATGCGCTGTTGACTCATCTGAGGCCCCTCCCGAGCAATCCCCGAGGCTGGAGAGTGGACTCGGGCCAAACACTCCAAGAGGCCTGCTCGGTCCTCTTCACCCAATCCCAGTCCATCCCCATCTACCACATCTCCTACTATAAAATGCCTACCTCCCACTTCCCGTCCGCTCTCCATCCTCCCCTCGCCTCCCGCACACACCACCACCACCACCACCTCCAATTCCATCCTCCCTTCCTGAATCTTGCCACTTCCCGTGAGCCAGGCCTCATCCCACCCTCAACTTCTACTTCCGTACCTGCATCGCCGTCCAGAAACACCCACGGACTGATCTAAATCCCCGATATCAGCCTTCACCACCAGAAAGCCGAAAGATGCGCTCACGATAAAAATTGAGCGCGGCTTGCTGAAATCGAAAAGGCACGGGCGAAGGGCCGCCAAGGTGCTGACAAGGCTCCTCCCCCAAGGCCGGTCACCCTATGACCACGTAGGCGAGTGGGGGGACCGGCGGGATCCCGCCAGTCAGTGAGATGCGCCCACCCCCGCCTCCACCCCGGCTGGGGCCCCAGGAACGAGGCCTGCCATTGTCAAGCCATCCACCGGCGTTGCCGCCCGAAGACTCAGTCCCCTGGACAGAGTGTAGGTGAACCCTTCGAGTCGCTGGCAGTCCCCTCGCTCGGGCGGAGGACGGAGATCAGGCTTTACGCTGCACGTTTTTCTTCTAGCCACTCTTCGCACCATTTCATCTATTGTATGTCAACGTACGTATTTTTTCGCACTATTTCATCCATTTTCTACAGTCATACTTGTTTTTATTCTGCCGGATCCCAAGTATATACTGAAGCAATACGTTCCCCGCCACAATTGACCATTAGTATAAGATTTCATAGTGGAACATATGTGGTTTTAGGGTGAATTCTGCTGGTTGTAGATGTTTCATCGTATCACATCCCTCTCAGTGTGTCCTTGCAGGAGACCAAACTTTCAGAGACGCACCCGATGACTGTGGACCATTACACAGCTGTCCGTCGAGACTTACCACAGTCAACACCATCTTACGGCGGCGTAGCAATTCTCATCCTTTTAGGATGCTCACAGTGAATACTGAACTGTGGGCCGTGGCCGTTCGCATTGGCCTGGGGAAACTAAAGGTTACATTGGTTTCGATATAGTTGCCACCTTCAGAGGACCTCCGTGCGGGAGGTCTGGAGGAAGCACTTTTGCAGCAACTTCCTCTCCCGATCATGCTTTTCAGTGACTTTAGCTGTCACAGTATAGCCTGAGGATGCGCATCATCCAGCAGGAAGGGCAGACAGCTGGATGATCTTATTCATTGACACCGCCTGATTTCGTTAAATACCTGACACCACACATATTTTCACCGTCGGGCTTTAGATATTCAATCGACCTATCCACCTGCTTCCCGAACATAGCTGACAGGTTCACATAGAACGTTGGCAAATCCTGGGGGGAGTGATCACTTTGCAATATGCTGACTACTAATACTCCGCATACAGGAGCCCGCATACCTCACTGGAACACACCGAAGGCAGATTGGTCCGGTTTCACAGAAGCATGCCTGTTTTATTGTGACGCTCTCGACGCGGACGATGCTAATATTCTTACACAACACATCGCACGGGTCATAATGTCGTCCGTAAAAAGATTTTATTCCGCTTACTTCATCAAGCGCTCGGCCTATTGCAGTCCCGCCGTGGACGATGCGTCCAACACATTGCTACAAAGGAACTAAAAAAGCCGTTCACATGTTTCGATAAGTCAGGTACAACAGCAAACTTCATCAATTATAGACGAGCTAAGGCGATAAAGCGAATCATCCAGGACGCCAACGCTCCTGCCAGAGCCGTACAAATAGCATTGAAAGGTGAATACAAACAGCCACAAGCAGCATATAGTGAGCTGTACAAACAGTATTGCTAGGTTTACTCTTGTCAGAGACGTGTGGCGACGCATCCGTCAACTTAATGGTCGTAGCCTAGCACGTAAACGCCGGTTTGAGGATCCAATGGACAATTTACAGACCCCTTAGAAGTCACAAAGTTGTTCGGAACCTCGTGGGAGAAGCGCTGGCGTGAAGGATGTCAAGACCCCAGATTTCCACGACAGGGAAGCGCGAAGAACGCAAGCCGGCTTTTTTTCATTTCATCTAATCTAGCTTGCAACGATGCTTTTACGTTCAGGGATCTTCGGCAAGGTTTGAAAACGTTAAAAAGTACTGCACGTTGTCCTGATCTTATTCATAATGAAATGTTAAACAAATTTACACCATCGTTCACTATGTGCCATTTCGAATTTATTCAACCTCATCTAGACAAGCGGTGATTACCTCGAAGGCTGATGATCGTAATCCCGATTAAAAAGACAGCAAGAGGGTTACGGATCCATTGGACAATAGGCCCATCTCCCTTTCTTCCGCTCTTTCAAAGTTACTAGAAAAAATAGCAATGCTCGTCGTACTTGGCATCCGGAGACGAACTTCATTTTCCCAATGTCCAATGTGGCTTCCGACGCGCCAAAGTGCACCTGATGCATTGCCAAGTTCCATAGGGAAAGCACTATTCGTGGATAATTTCGCCATCGGTTTTATTTTCTGAAGTACTTTTAACACATTAGTTATGAGCGAAATATAGACAAAGAAAGTGACGCGCTCAAAAACACACAGATGCAGACACGCACACGTATGCACGCATACGCACGCATGCACGCACGCACACACGCACACACGCACTCACATACACACGCCCTTCAGTGACCGTTGGCGCTCGGCTGTGTCGTCCCCGTGTCAGACCCTTGACCCTCCCAGTGACCCTGCCAGTGATCGGTGACGCCCGGCCGTGTCGTCCCCGTGTCAGACCCTTGACCCTCCCAGTGACCCTGCCAGTGATCGGTGACGCCCGGCCGTGTCGTCCCCGTGTCACCCTAGACCCTCCATGACCCTGCTGATCGGTGACGCCCGTTCTCCCCGTGCAAGTGACCCTGCCAGTGATCGGTGACGCCCGGCCGTGTCGTCCCCGTGTCAGACCTACCCGCCGTGATCGGTGACCGTTCCCTCAGCCAGTGACCCTCCCAGTGACCCTGCCAGTGATCGGTGACGCCCGGCCGTGTCGTCCCCGTGTCAGACCCTTGACCCTCCCAGTGACCCTGCCAGTGATCGGTGACGCCCGGCCGTGTCGTCCCCGTGTCAGACCCTTGATCGTGCCAGTGACCCTCCAAGTGACCTTGCCAGTGACCCTGCCAATAACCGATGACGCCCGGCCGTGTCGTCCCCGTGTCAGACCATTGACCCTGCCAGTGACCCTGCCAGTGACCCAGCCAGTGACCGGTGACGCTCGGCCGCAGGCAGATGACGCCGCGGCGCAGCCCGAAGGTACGGCCGGCGATCGCGCGGCTGCTGGTGGTGGCGGCGTGCGCGGTGCTGGCCGTGCTGGCGGTGCTGCAGCTGGAGCAGCTGCGGGCGCTGCCGCCGCCGCCGCACCTCCGGCACAGCACCACGCTCTCCTACCACAACTCATTCCAGTACATCATCAACAGTGACGTGTGCGCCGACGCGGTGGTGACGGCCGTCATCGTGGTGCACTCGGACCCGCGCCACCCGGAGCTGCGGCGCGCCATCCGCCGCTCGCTGCCCGACCAACTGCTCCGCTCCCTGGGCCTGCGGCGCGCCTTCATGCTGGCCGAGGTGTCGCAGCGGCTCAACGAGCAGGAGACGGTCGTGCCGCAGGTGCGTGACCCCTCTGCAGCTGAATCCTGGTGAGGTGACCCCGCCGCAGCTGAGTCCTGGCGAGGTGACCCCTCTGCAGCTCAGTCCTGGTGAGGTGACCCCGCCGCAGCTGAGTCCTGGTGAGGTGACCCCGCCGCAGCTGAGTCCTGGCGAGGTGACCCCTCTGCAGCTGAGTCCTGGTGAGGTGACCCCGCCGCAGCTGAGTCCTGGCGAGGTGACCCCTCTGCAGCTGAGTCCTGGTGAGGTGACCCCGCCGCAGCTGAGTCCTGGCGAGGTGACCCCTCTGCAGCTGAGTCCTGGTGAGGTGACCCCGCCGCAGCTGAGTCCTGGCGAGGTGACCCCGTCGCGGCTGAGTCCCGGCGAGGCGACCCCACCGCAGCTGAGTCCCGGCGAGGCGACCCCACCGCAGCTGAGTCCTGGTGAGGTGACCCCGCCGCAGCTGAGTCCCGGCGAGGCGACCCCACCGCAGCTGAGTCCCGGCGAGGCGACCCCACCGCAGCTGAGTGTGAGGTGACCCCCGCCATAGCTGAGTCTTGGTGAGGTGACCCCCCCGCAGCTGAGTGTGAGGTGACCCCGCCGCAGCTGAGTCCTGGCGAGGCGACCCCACCGCAGCTGAGTCCCGGCGAGGCGACCCCACCGCAGCTGAGTCCCGGCGAGGCGACCCCACCGCAGCTGAGTGTGAGGTGACCCCGCCATAGCTGAGTCTTGGTGAGGTGACCCCCCGCAGCTGAGTGTGAGGTGACCCCACCGCAGCTGAGTCCCGGCGAGGCGACCCCACCGCAGCTGAGTCCTGGTGAGGTGACCCCGCCGCAGCTGAGTCCCGGCGAGGTGACCCCAC